>OX438783.1:7512783-7578944 GCA_949316455.1 Acleris holmiana
GATATCGATATTACCTTGTAGAATCCCAGCCCAGATCATACAAGGTGCTAAAAATCAGATAATTTTTCGAGTACCTTACTTGTTCCGATATATTTGATGGAGACCTTCCACTTTTATCAAAATTGCCGAGCTATTAAAATATCACTAAAGTCTTATTATCGCAAAAAGAAATTAAGCCATAAGGTTGGTCCACTTAGGTCTATTTATATTGTACCAATTTTTGGTTATTTAGTTACCTCAAACCGCATTTTACTGTGAAAAATAACGATCACGAGTCCTGATATTCCTACAACATTTCAGCCTTTAAAGTGTTAAACCAACCTTGTAATGTTTATGCTGCGCCAAAGCGGCGTCGGCGGCGGCGCAGCGCGCGCGCACTCCAGCTGCATCTCGCTCACTCTCGCCCTCGAGGCGGACCACGCCGTCGCGCAGCCCGTCCCGCTCGCTCGCCAGGTCGCTCGCCTGGGCGCGCGCCACGCCGCAGCTCCGCGCTGTTCCGTTCCGACGCAGCCCGAACTCAGCTCCTGGTTGATTCGCTCAAGCGCCATACGCTCTTCCTTTCTCGATTTCTATTTGGCGTTCTAGTCGCCTGGACACCGAAAGAAATCGGTTAAGATAACATTTCAAAATTATTCGGAACAAGAGAAAAGAAACAGTCAATTTTTCCTTTAGGCATGCTGGGAGGTACATCACAAAATAATTATATCGTATTAAACCGGCAACGAGATGGCAAAGCAAAATGCAGACCCGCTGTGAGAAATGTAACCAGTCCCTGCCGCGTAATGTATTGTTTATGATTATACTTTAAAACAAGGGGATGCGCACATCCGCGCACTTCGATTTCAATTCGTCCACTGATCGTAAAGGATGTCCCAAAATTTACGATTTACGATGCTTATACAATTAATTTTTGGGACAAACAAAAAATACGTCAAGTAATTGTAATTGGAGATTCTTAATTCCATTCCCATCAAATAGTTCTTTATTGGTAAATTACTTAAGTTGCGGTGTTTGGGTATGATGGATAGATCAATGATTCGCATACGTCACTATGCTTTCGAAGATTGAATGTTAAAGTTCACTTGTTACGGTATTTTTTTTGGAAATAGTTTGCCGGCTAAAAGAACACGTGTCAAAGGTCTATAAAACCAATTAGATGCTGTTTTTAGTTTACATTTAGTAAAGTGTCTAAAGTGAAGTAAAGTTGCCAGAATCATCTATTTGTACAGTCGCCATCTTATATTACACAGCCTCCAGTGGCGCCTCGTTACTATTATTGCGTTTTCTAATAAGGCCTCGTTGTTTGATCAGTAGTTAACTGAACTAATAGTTAAAATTCGAAAAGTGACACATTGCCTTGAGATTTAACCATTAGTTACGATTTTTAACAATTAGTTTAACTACTGATCAAACAACAGGCTCTAAATGCTACTAATTAAACTACGCAAAACTTCAAGTTAAAAGTGAGTGCAAAAATGACTTGTTCTGCAGGCTGAGCGCCGTGATGTCGGCCTGCAGCTTGGCGCGCGTGCGCTCGGCCTCGTCGTCGGCGGCGCGGCGCGCGCGCTCGGCCGCCGCGCCCGCCGCGCTCTCCGCCGCGGCCAGCTTGCCCTGCAGCGACGCGATCTCGCGCCCCGCGCATCGCTACCAGTTTCTCTGCAGACCTATACGACATTATGGTTAACCGCCCCGCACTCAGACTCCGATACTGACGATTTGTGTAGGGGGGACAGGGGGTTTCAACCCTCAATTTCAAAAACTGAAGAAATCTATGAATTTCTATCCCCGAAAATTTAATTAAGATTAAGGATAATTTTTCTCAAATATAATTTCTGAAAAAAAATATGCACAATCACCTATTCTTTGTACAACAATTTTTTCAAAATATTGCGTTGTTTTATTACACAGATAAACAGTGAATTCAATGACCCAGATATTTATTAAACAATTTCAAATGTCTTTCACTGGTAACTTAGTGAACCATGTTGGCCGATTTGGGTAGCTTATACATAACATAAACATAAAACATAAATCTCAGGGGACAATCTCACACAAATTGACTTAGTCCCAAACTAAGCTCTAGGCTTGTACTATGGGTACTAGACAACGATAAACATACTTAGATAGAGAAATAAATACTTAAATACATAGAAACATCCAAGATTCAGGAACAAATATCGCGCTCATCCCAACTAGGCCACCGTGTCGTCACTTACAATGTATCTACTTATTAAACAATATAGCTTATACCGGGCTTTGGTTTAACATCGTTGTATAATGAGGACTAACTTAAATGTACAAAATAGCTGATTGACACATTTCTATTATTTTTTGTATATTTTTTAAAAAGTACTCAAAACTCCCTTGTTAACTCGGTCTTAAGTGACAATGTTTCATACACAAGTTTGGAAAAGGAACGGTTTAATTATCTCCAGAATGTCTCCGAGTACGGCGTTGAGAGCGCTTTCACATGGTAAGACCGTATTAGGCGTAACTGCGCGGCAGCGGAGCGACGAGACGCGCCCCGCGGCTCTATTTGGTATAACGCACTGTAACTGCAGCGGCGCGACAGTTCGCAGCATTTTTGATCGATCAGCAACCGTCCCGACCCGGTTTATTTCATAGAAAGAATATTTGGTGGCATCGCGTTGCGTCGCTATGCTGCCGCACAGTTATGCCTAATGCGGTCTTACATTAGTCGGTTTAGTCGCGCGGCAGCGGCGCTGTCAAGGTCATACTCAATATCTATAAAATACAAATGTCTGGTCAGTCTCACTATTATGAACGTCTTGGTGGCTTAGTTAGGGCTAGTTCAAACCCTAGCGGTTACTAAAGTACATTACCCGATGTATACTTACGGCGAAGGTAAAAAATCGTGAGGAAACCTGGACATTATTTCAACACATTTTGGAATGCAATAAAACTTTGAATATTGAGTATAAACTGAGTGTGAAGAGATAACTGCACAAAAGGGTCTACATGGTCAACGAGAGTACTAAGTTCTGGACGGCCCATTCGTACAAAATAAAATAAAATGGAACACTACTGAGAGCATGTTGAAGTACAAAATACATAATTATATTTCATTGACTATCTTATTGATCAGTTTATAGGCAGTCAGCCCATCTCTAAAAGGCGCGAAATCGAATAAGAAACAAAACACAATTCAGTTACTTGAACGTGGCGAGGTCAATGGCGGTGCAGTCGTGCGACGAACTGAAGCTCATTGTGCTGGAGCTCTCGTCTTTGTCATCCGGCGCCACATATGAGTACCCTGCGGATGAACACGGGAATTGAAATTATGTTTTGTCTATTATGTGCAGTCTAATAACATGGTCCTTAAGCTTGCAGTTATGAGACTGTAAATGTCTACAGGCCTCAGAGCTACTTATCTCAGGTGACTTGACAAATTGTTTTTCTCCATGCCATAAAACATGATTCATAGGAATACGAAGTGAGCAAGATTTCACACATTACTGTACAACATTTTTTTAACATAGTCATACTACTAATACCAATCGTATAATAACCGGTTACGGCAGGATTTGTTTGAAAGGGGTCTATATTGTCTGCCATAATTATTTTTAGTCATGTGTTTTAAGTCATAATTAACTCAAGTTATATTATAACGTATTTTTTTAAGATGCTGTTACTTATTCAGTATTTTTATAAATCAAACCTAACCTAACTTAAACTTGTTTACACGTTATATATTTAAGAATAGTAGTTTATGCAACAGTTGTATAAGAGAGGTCAAAAAAGACGAGTGGTGTGGTTACGATGTGAGCCGCAGGCAAACATCGTAAAGCAAGACGCCACGAGTATTTTTTGACTTAGTTATACACCGTTGCATACAATACTTTTTCTACGACTAGGTTTCAAATAAAATGCAAAATTAAATTAACAAAATTTTATTAAGAACAACAAACGAGCGGGAAACATTCGAAAACGACAAAATATGTGTCTATGGTTAACTTTGTTTTTAAATTGATGTGCACTTGCCAGGTTTTATATTTAAAAAAAAAGTTACACAATCGATTTAATTTGTGAAATTGGGACTAAAAAACACCTAATGATTTGAGAAATGAGTTCTTTTACCTGATTGGTCGATTTTAATATAGCTGCATTCTGGTTGGTTGATACCATGTTTTTAAAGAGTTAAATTAGTAAAAGAGTTTATATACCAAAAAGCACCTAACGTTCCGATTGACAGTTAATGTATATTGTGATTGGTGAAGTATTTTGATTGGTCAAATTAACCTAGGTGTAAGGTTTGGCAGCTAGGCATGTCGTTTTGGCTCAAAAAAGCACAAGTGCTGTTAAGGGGAATAGACTAGATAGAGTTTTCTACGGAATGTTCTGCGGACATATTATCTATATTCTTATATTAGTGTTCGTGACTATATAAATGACAGATAAAAGTACAGGAGTAGGAAAAATTTAAAAAGTTAATGGTTTCAGCGATATATACATTTATAGCTACCAAAAATTATGTCAACAATGACATTAATCCAAAAAAAAAGGGATACAAAGAGTTCCCGTTTGAAAGAAACGTTCAATAGAATGGCAGGTAAAAGGAGCGGTGAGCGGTGAATTCGTGCGCGTATGTGTATGTGCGTGCGTGTATGTGTGTGTACCGATGAAGGGCAGGTGTCCGGCGAAGGGCGGGCGCGCGCGGAAGGGCGCGGCGCTGGGCGGCGGCGGCGCGCGCGGCGGCGGGCTGAAGTGCGTCGCGTCCTCCGGCCCGCGCACCGGCGGCACCCACGGCGGCGCCTGCACACATTGCATTACTGCTTGTTCATACAACAACACGCATTATATGCTCACCAAACTACGACGGTCAACGTCGTCTGGACATCGTTTACACAACGAACGATCAGACAGATCCTAATATCGTCACTACTTTGAAAAAACCTCGTATCTCATGTTTCGTGACGTACGATAAACTTACTTCTGCTCATGTTTAAGTTTAAAATCATACATGACGAAATATGACATACGCGGCTTTTTCAAAGTAGTGACGATATCTCTCTAACCACAAACATTCATTATCATGAATTTGAACTCACTAATGTATTAAGTTTTAAGATACCAACGCGCAAACATACGTAGGTATAATTCACGGATTCATATCACCGATAATCACAGCCAGAGGGCGTAATTTATGTTATAGTTTATCGGCAGGTATGGTAACGCTGGTCACCTGGTCCCGTATGGTGTGCACGGAGAGGTGCGCAAGCGAGGCGTGCTGCAGCGTGTCCAGGTAGTTGAACCGGCGCTGGGGCTGCACGCGCAGCAGCCCCGCCACCAGCGAGCGCCAGTCGTCCGACGGGCCCTCGGGCGCCGGCGGGAACGGCGGCTCCGAGTCCGCCGACCGCTCGTACCTGCACAGGCACCAATAAGTGTATTAAGGCGCTCATTTACTGACCGTCATTCGCACAGTTAATCCAACAGTGCAAAAACACTATGCAAAAAAGGAATTTATACAAAAGTTATAATCATTTTAAACACAATAATGTCACTATTCAAATATAGATTTTTGTAACTTAGTGTCACTGTTGGATTTAACGTGCGTATGATGCGTCTCAAGTCGGAAACAAGATAGTATGGTTAGATAGTTTGTGTTTATTTTTAACTGGGACAGTAAAGGGAAATTTGTAACCATAAGGTAAACTGAACGTTGCTTACAAGGTACTGAATGGAGTTTACTACTTTCTACTTGTATGATATCATTAAATTGAAGCTAATTTATTGCATTTACAGAGAAAGTTTTTACATATTGTATGAAAAACGTATTAGTAAATTTTACCAACTTTTGCAGTTCCAATTTTTTTTAATGGTTTCAATGATGATGAATGACTAGAGCGGCGTTCAAAGAATAATCGGATCATCACCCTGACATCTACCGACTAACCCGACAAATCATCTCCACGCTCTTTTTTTCGATTTTTAGGAGATGGCTACACACACAACCTGCTTTTTTTATGGCAAGGAGAAGGCACACGAGCACTCAGGCCACCTGACGGTAAGTGGAATCTAAGACACATAGACATTTGAATTCTCGAGAACCTCAAGACTGCAATTTTAAGACCTCTAATGCGTTGAAAACCCTGAGGGCTAAGGTGGAATGCCTCTATGCAAGTAATTTCACCGGTTGTCTTATCCCAATACCAGAACACAACAAAGCGCACACTGCTGGTTGGCGAACCTATCGCTGGATAAGATGATGGTAGCGATGCGGACGGACCCTGCACCACTAAAACTTTGCTTTATACACACACTAGCCTAGTTGGTAGTGACCCTACCTTCGAAGCTAGGGGTCCTGGGTTCAAATCCCAAATCTATATAAGTATTTAAGTTTATCGTTGTCTAGTACCCATAGTACATACAAGCCTAGAGCTTAGGTTGGGACAAGGTCAATTGGTATGACATTGTCCTGTGTGATATTTATATTTTATACATTTTACATCCTATCAAATAACACTTTATTTTTGGTAGATAACCATGAAGTAATCCTATGTCTTACTTCTGTATGTTGCTCAGTATGTGCGAGATGGAGTCATCGTCATCGGAGGAGAACGGGCGGCGCAGCGTGACCAGCTCGAATGCCACCACGCCGAGCGACCAGTAGTCGCACGCCGACTGCACAACAAACGCATTGCTCATACAAACACGAATACTACTTTTTAGGCCTAATATACATAAGGGTTAATCATCATCTATTCATCCATCATCTGCCTACATACGTGACAATAAGACCTCGCGAGGCCCACCACACTACAAACAGGGAGATTTTTACTGTGGGAATTTAAATAAATCTCAAATGCCATTTTAAAATGAACTCTATTTTCATAAGAATATATTTTAAACTAAATTGCACTTATTTGGCACACCGGGTGTCACGAGGGTAACTGCGTTCGTCTGGCTACCGCTATCACACTTGCACTCGCAACTGACAGTATATTTGCTACTTGTTTTTCACAGAAAACCGAACATTACCCATAGATAATGTTTACCATGTTTTAGTCCGTTAGTAAAAATGCCATCTATTTCTTCATCCCATCATGTCAGCTGGAACACACATTTACTGCTAGACATAGGCCTCCGTCAAAGATATCCACCAAAAATGATATGTGAATTTTCTTGACCATTTGATTGAATTATTTTGTTTCAAAGATAATATTGTAAATTTGAAGCAAACTGAGACTTTCATCCTTGCCAAACAGCCATTAAATAACCAGTCAAAGTTTTCTTTACGTTAAAAAAAACCTAGGCACGCAGATAGGGGACTCTGCAAACATTTCATTCAAATAATACTATTCAATATCGGTATTTAAACTTAGTTAGTTAAACACCAGCGCCACAAGCGAATTTTCTACAATACTGGGTTAGTTGTTCCTACAAAATCATACCGAAAAAAAAAAACAAATAAGAAAATAATAACAGTCATGCTTTTACATTCCCATTCACTACTCTACAGAAAATACGCCCGCGTGCTTGCGTGTTAATGTTAATTTTGCTACTGTTAATTCAAACACACCGCTCTTTTGATTCATCTAATCTAAACATAAAACAGTACCGTGACTAACTGACAGGACGTACAGCCGAAGTCGCTGGACCCAGGGACTTGAATTTTTTTAAATTGATTCCTTACTAAAGGCTAAAAATAGGGGGAGCAGCGGGAAACTAATTGTAAGCGTACCAAGTCGCGGGTGTCTCCTAGTTATATTTAAAACAATATTTTAACTGGGGAAATAACTGTCGTAAGATTTTTCAATGTACGCCACTTCTTTTATGTATGAAGATAAGTAGAGGAAAAAAATCAGGGCTCTAATTTCCTCTATTTCAAAATTATGAAGAGATCATCAAAATGTGTTTATTGATGACGAGTAACGATTAAAAATTGTCGTTACTTGTTTTTTGATGACCACATGATTAATTTGATCTTATCCTTGTAATCATCAGGCTGTAATTTTCCTCGGATTATAATTATCTCAGGTTGAAAACGGCATCAAAATCCAGACAGACACAAAGATGCGGAAAGCGGCTTTGTTTAACATTATGAAAGAAGATAGATACGGTATTAAGCCTGCGTAATCCTTACACGAATCGCGTACCGCATTTAAGCGAGTCCCTTCACATGTATGAATAAATCAAAAGAGCGTCCGGCAGCCCAAGCGAACCCACAACGGCGGTGTGCACAATCCCGCGGCAGCACTCGGCACAGACGGCGTGTCTCGCGGCGCACTCGGCGGCGGCCAGCAGCTCGGGCGCCACGTAGTCCGGCGTGCCCACCGGCGCGCCCGTCGCGCCGCCGTCCGACAGCCGCGCGCACGAACCGAAGTCTCCGAGCTTCACGTGCCCGCATCTATACCAAAATGCATGCACTCGTTTCAATTACTGTATGAAGCAGATCAATTAGCGATCGGCCTGCAACCTGCCACTAATACACTAGCAACTTCTTGGCCTGATTGTGCAAAATGTGGTTACAGAATTATAAACAAGTCTTTTTAGAGATGTTGGTATTTCTGTAGCTCTGTCTGCCCCACTCTGGGAATGAAGGCGTGATTTTATGTATAAAGTATGCATGTTCCATTATAACCCCACATGCTAATGTAAATCTAATCTAAATTGGACCTTTGTAATTCATAGCAAACAGACACAAAGTATGTACCTATAAATACATAAAGATACTCAGTCAATTGAACAGGAACTTGTCTTAAAGATGCCATTACACATGGGTAAATGTAAATATCAGAGCGTTTCAACTAACAAATCCTATCATTGCAACAACTGTCAATATCAGAAAGTTCCTATTTTTTTTTATTAGTTTTACCTAAGTATTGACCTTATCCTGTTAAAACACGGTTATTAATTTGCTGTAAAAACTTCTCCGTATAACTTCTCCATTTCACAGTAGCAGTAATACAATATTCATCGATCCATTATTCCTTTATTCTTGCATAATTTAAGTAGAAAAACAAATGTATTTATACTCTCTGTCACACACAGCTCCGCCACTAGGCGTAAATTTAAAACCCATTTAAAAAAAACTTCTTGTAGTTGTCACTGTCCTTAGAGATGTCAAGTCATTTGTAATTTAGAGGAAACACAACCTTATTGCTGTAGAATGTCAAATTGCCTTTGGACCTAAGGTGAGACATAAATTGAAGTCTTTGACTGTACAACACTCAGATTAAGAGTATGCAGAGACGCAGGCGGCGCAGTGCCACATAGCACGTGAAACGCAAATATGTGTCTATCCTGCTCTGCAGTTCGTTGTAGTGCCGGCACAGATTTCTGCTCTGCCATGCACTGCGTGGAACTACGTCGCCTGTGTCTCGGCATACGCGCGTGAGACACGCACCGATCCAGTAGGATGTTGTTGGGCTTGACGTCGCGGTGCACGAAGCCCAGCTGGTGCAGCGCCCGCAGCGCGTGCGCCGTCTCGGCCACGTAGAAGGCGGCGTCGCGCTCCGCCAGCGGGTGGTGCCGGCGCGCGACCAGCCCCGCCAGGTCGCCGCCCGAGCACAGCTCCATTACCAGGTACAAGTTGCTGTTGTCCTGCATGAAAAAATGAAAAATCGTTTATTCATACAACAATAATTAGGTTACATAAGTTGTTGAGGCCTCCTAGTAGATAATAAGCTTATCTGTAGCAGGAGGACTCGCTCTTCCAAATGTAGTACATTGTTTTCTAAACGATTTAAATCAATTATTACAAAATAGAATATTAATATATTGTGCGTGTGCGTGTGCGTGTGTGTGTATGTGTGTGTGTGTGTGTGTATGTGTGTGTGTGTGTGTGAGTGCTTAAGTGTGTATATTTTAATTTACTTTAGCATATTCTCTGTGTCATTATAATTGAGTTCAAACAACCACTTCATTACAGTCTTTTTACAGGTATAAGTTATTAATGGGTATATATTTAATGCTTTGTTGATAGTATTATATATACGAGCTGATTGCACATCCAGCTGTCTCCTTGCAAACACAGATTTAAACGCTGGGACTGGTGCAACTGGTTTGTTTCTTCTTCCAATTGAGGGTAAGGGACAATAGGGGAAAGATTTGTGATATTTTAATACTACAGCTAGGATATATAGTTTCCTCATGGTTAGCAGCTTACAATCCTTATAAAGTTCAGCTGTTGGATATCTAAAAGGTCTGCATAGCATAGTTTTTAATAAACACCTTTGTCCTCTCTCAACCTCCAGGAACTTAGTTTTGGTTGCACCTCCCCAAACTGGAATACAGTAGGTCATAATGGATTGTGCAAGACCAATATATATTCGATTAAGTAGGGTAGTGTTAAGAACGTGTCTGAGGGTTTTGAAGATCCAGGTGAGTTTGCGAATCCTATTATTTAGGTATTCAATGTGGCGATGCCAGGAGAGGTGTTGATCCAAAATGATTCCCAGGTATTTAGTTGATGTTACCTTTTCTAGGAGTGGACAAGTACAGGACAAATTACTAGTTCGCTGACAATTATAGCTATGCAGATGAAGTTTTAGGTTACTAGGAGGTTGTGTATAGTTGGTTTTAGTAAAGCATATGAAATTTGTTTTATCACTGTTTAGGGTTAATAGGTTGGCAACCAACAGTAAGTGTATTTTTTGCATACCAGCCTCAGCGTAATTAAAAACTTGGTTCCAGTTCTTACCAGTAAATAGTACTACAGTATCATCTGCATAAGATATGACGTGTCCATGATTAATGTTAATGTTAGTTAGGTCATTAATATAGGCTAGGAAAAGGGTGGGACCGAGCACGCTCCCCTGGGGAACCCCAAAAGTCACCTCCGTGTCCCCACTAAAATAATTGCCCAACTTAACTCTTTGGGTACGACCCCGTAAGTAATCACCAAGCAAGTCAAGTGATTTACCCCTAATTCCAATGCGTTCTAGCTTGTTCAAAAGAGTGGGAATAGAGACCGTATCAAAGGCTTTTTTTAAATCAAGGAAAACTGCCAGGACCTTATTGCCATTATCAACTTCTGCAGTAATTAGAGATGTTAGTTTTAAAACAGCATCTTCTGTCGATCTATCTTTTCTAAAACCGAATTGAAAGTTAGATATTAGGTTGAATTTTTCTAGGTAATTAAATAATCTATTATTTATGAGTTTTTCGAGTAATTTGGAGATAGCTGATAATACTGAAATTGGCCTATAGTTGTTAGGATCAGTTCTATCTCCACTCTTGTGAACCGGTGTAACAAGTGATTTTTTTGAGTACAGTGGGAAAAACCCCCTGGGCAAAGCATAGATTTGCCAGGTGACTAATTACGGGAGCAATTTGACATTTACATAACTTAATGAATTCAATGGGTATGCCATCGAAACCAGGTGCACTATTAGATTTTAGGGACATAAATAATCTTAGGATTTCATCAGGGTCTGTATCAAGCAGGACGAAGGATGACTGCGAGGACATAAGGTGGGAACTAGAGGGGGCGTAAGTAAGTACCAGAGGATATCTGGTTTGTATGTCTGCTGCCAATTTCTTACCTATATTGGTGAAGAAAGTGTTAATATGGTTCACGGACTCAAGGGGTGTTTTTTTCAATTTTAATAAATCAGTGTTATTAGATTTTATTGCTTTATAATTTGTAAGCGATCTAATTGAAGCCCATAATGCCTTCGAGTTATTTTTATTTTTTTCAAATTGTTTTTTGTCATAATTATGTTTAAGTTTTTTTTACAAGATTGTTTGTGAAGTTTCGGTATCGCTTAAAAGTGACCCTTAAGACCTCATTCTCAGGATCAGCCCTTAGTTTGAGCTGCATTCTGTTTCTATTTATGATACAGCGAAGAACACCCGGAGTTATCCACGGCTTGATAGTACGCTGGTTTTTAGGTAAGACTTTAATTATTTTGCATTCTTTAAGGGAAAGAGTTAGGGATGATATCAGATGATATCATGCATCACACATATCGCACCATACAGTAACAAGGGTCCAAACAACTCTAGCCCTGGACATGATCAAAAAACGCTAAATGCATTACTGTTAACATGCCAAATATTTAAAGCAAATAGGTACAAGACATTGATTATTACGTATAGTTAGAGTTGATCTCTATAGTCTGTACTTTTAGGTATTTAAAAAAGTGTAAACAAACCAAACCACGTGGCTCTGCTCATCAACCAATCCAAGCTGTTTGGTCGAGCTTTGACGTATCAGTGTTGTGCTCCTATTGGCTGACAAACTGTCATCTGTCAATGTCACGTGGTTTTTTTGTTTACATTTTTTTAAATGCCTAAAAGTACAGACTATAAAATCTGAGAACCGGGACAAGTCGCGTAAAAACCCCGGACATAATTATCAACAGTGTTTTTTTATAGTCACTTGGTAAAATAAAAATAATGAGGCGGTGACCGATGACTTGAAAACATTTAAGCCCGGACTACTAATGAAACGCCGCCCGGACGCTCCCTGGACGCCCTCAAAACTAGGACATCCGGGGAAACCCAGACGAATGGCAACCCTACGTAGAATGCTACAGCCATCATGTTTGAGTTTGTCACAGGGCGTCTTCGGCAGGAAATACCGCATAAACGCACCGCGTGCTTAAGAGATTTCGCCCTGACCACCCTTCAAACTAGGACAAATGTAGGAAAACGGTGGCAGGACACAATGCATCAACAAAATCTAGTTAAAATGGTGATCATGTGTTGTACCTGGAAGGCGTACTGCAGCTTGGGCGCCCAGGGCCCCGTGGCGTGGGCCAGGACGTCGCGCTCGTCCTCTGCGGCGCCCGCGGCGCGCCGGCGCGCCTGCTCCTTGCGCACGCATTTCATCGCGTACACGTCGCACGTCTCCTTCTCGCGCACCATCTGGGTACGAGACGAGTATATAGAAAGATGCGACGGCGACATTAGATGAAAGATTTTTAAATGTAAATGTACTTATTGACTATGTTGTATTCCTCTATTTGATCATTTGCTTGATGTCGTCCTACACGGGTTGGTCGACACTGCATTTAAAAATTGCCATGATGATTATGACTCAACTAATTAACTTCTATTGTAATTCTAGCTTCTACCTACATACATATACATACATAACAATCACGCTTTCAATCCCAAAGTGGGGTAGGCAGAGCTACAGAAATACCAACTCTAAAAAGACTTCTTGATAACGATAACTCAATAACCACAAACCTTTACAACAAGGTCAACAAAATCTGTGTCATTAAAACTAGTTCCCCTATTGATGCTATGTACAAGATTCAGGATTGGCTTCTCTCATTAAACTACAAAGAGACTGAAAATTTCTTGAGTTCATAATAATGTGAAATAATAACAAATAAACTCTCGTGTTCTACTCCCATCCTCACACATGCACACACACCATACATACACACATTCACTCACACCACACTCACACACACACTGACGCTCAAATCCCATTTTACTTTGTTTATAGGTATGTTCAATTTAATATTCCTTTCTCTTTTTGGTTGTGTACACTTTTAAGTAATACTAATTCTTTAACGATCGCTATTTCTGTCTGGGTAATCATTTAATGTGTCATTCTACGAATCAGGCCGTGCCTTGTGTAGATGTCACAAGAAATTGTCAATTGTGATGCCAATAGCAGTAACAATTAAGTCTCATATTATAATTTTAGTTGTATATCTAATTACTGTTTCAATAAAGAATTTGAATTTGACATTTAGCACAATCAGGCTAAAGCTGGGTACGAATCTGAGCGGCTCAGCCTGAGGCAGGCTCGCCCTGCGCGGCAAGCTGCTCGCAAGTCAAAATTTTGCACACAAACATGTCCGGGTGAGCCGACATTTCAAAATGGCGTCGGACACGATGACAGCCGTGGCTGCGTTTATCATACTTCACCGAATTATTAACAAAAAGAAGAAGAAATGCCTCGGTGGTGAAACGGCTCAGCAACTTTATCAGATTTGTACGCGCCTCGCCCACAGACAAGTTAGAACTTGTCGTTCTGCCTGCGGCACGCTCGAATACACGTCCAAGTTACGCCAGGCACGCACACCGAGGCGCCTTTGAGCATGGTCAAAAGATCGACTCTCGTCGGCTCGCCGCGCGCCGCTCGCGCACAGCGCGTGAGCGCGTACGAATTTGAGCAAAATAGGCGAGCCGTGCGTGGCTCAACCCGAGGCTGCTCTAATTCGTACCCACCTTAAGATGTTTACAAGTCTAATACACTTGTAAACATCTTAAGGTGGGCAGGTTGCAAGCCCATTGCCTAACAGTACTTCATGCCCTTAGGCCTTAGCCAATATGCGTTCGATAACAATCAATAGCGTCACTGGTAGATCACGTGACTTTTCGTATCACGTGATCTACCAGTGACACGATTGTTTCAAGAACAAAACGAAGAGAAACGCTAGTTAGCGAACGCATCTTGATTAGGGCCTCTTATTCCCTAAGTCGCCTCCTACGACATCCACGGGTCGACATGGAGTGGCACTATTCTTACCCGGCAACTACACGGTAGCTTCTACGTATGGTTACATTATAGCAATTAATTGGTACAGGAAACCAAATTCGATGAATTTAACTAACAGCATTATCTTAGTTGATACAGTTACTGAAATTTTTACTTACATGGACATCTCCAAAATGGCCCCTGCCAATGGTCTGCAATATCTCAAAGTCTGAGATACAAACTCGTATCCGCCGCAATTCAGCCAATGTGCTGCGATCTTCAACAAAATAAATAAATAACAAGGTTTCGTGATATTGTATTATAATATAGGCTTTATAGTAAAGATTATTTTGAGTTTTTGGCTACTGGAAATTAGTTGAAGTGGGGCATGGTCATGGTCTTGTTTTATCACCTTGAAGCATAGTAGTTCAGTTCACAATGAATATGGTGTGATCAGCTCTAGCTATAGGTTATAGGTTGTGGCGGGTTGTCATCCACAATGCGCCTTTTTTGGGTAAAGCTCTAGTACTTAAATTTATTCTGTTCCAAGAACGGGTAATTTTGGCCTTCAAACCCTTTTAATGGTGAAATTGACCTTTATCCTTCTAAGGCCCAATGAAAATTCTACATGTAGTCATTACGGCCCGTAGTCCTACCATTAGTATTATTTTTTTATACTCATTCAGACCCAAGTGCTTAAATATATTTTTTTAAGTTATTGTGCCTGTGGGTAGGACCTTGGGCCTTAGGAGGCTAAGAGTACAATCAGAGGCGCAATTAAAGATTTGGTGACATGGGCTGATTAGCTTTTCCATCCCATTAAGTGATGATAAAGTACTTCATCTAAGATAAAACCTGCATCATTGCCACCCTTCGCTGCCTGCTGCCTCGGGCCATGGCCCCCTTGGCCATATGGTAAAATCGCCCCTGAGTACAATATTTTATAAAACTTCTGTTGTTATTGGCACCAATACCAAGTAAAGTGTATTTATTTAACCTTTTGTAAGCAGGAGTAAAACCCAATCTCATTCAACTTGATTAAAAACCTGCAAAAACCTATTTATAAAACATGAAAAGATGTAAGTATGTTCGGTACGGATCCATCACTACACATAACACCAAATATCATTGTACTCCAAGATAAATCATTCACTGGTTATGCAATGATATTTGCTTTAACCCCACATGTCTATGGGTCTCAGATTCCACTTACCATCAGGTAGCCTGATTGCTTGTCGCATCTTTAGAATTATAGTGACCTAATCCAAATATTTAGAATTTCGATTTAGGTGTCTATTGTACTAAAATTATGACTCGAAATCGAATGCTGAAAATGTTTGAATTAGGTCACTATAATTCTAAAAGTGCGTTGTGTGCCTTCTCCTTGTCATAAAAAAGAAACATGATATAGTTCAAAAAGATGTTCAAAATTCGAGCACAAATGAGTGTCTAAGCATATAAGAGGTTAATTTATACCAGTAACCATTCACCGACAGTTTCAGGTAATTCTAGATATGCCTCATCTCAATTTCAATTTATATGTTACTTTTTATAAGCTAGATTAAAAAATAAACAAACTCGTCTAGTTACTTAGATTTCATCCAATATTAGGATTTCAAAAAATATAAAAAGATGTATGAAAATTTGGTATGAACCCATCAGTGTAAGAGCTAAGCAGCTAAACCGTCAGTAGGATTATATCCTTTTATTGACATGTTAAAAAAAATAGAAATAAGAATGTACTAATGTGTAAAGACAAAAACATACTTAGATCCTAAAAATTAAGCTTATCAGGAAACGGAAAAGACTAGAAATGTAACTAAAAAAGTGGCAGCTGTTCATAACATGGCAGGTGGTAGGCAAACAAAGAAATAACTTACATTTGTCCACGAAGGAACGGACCAGGTCATCACACTTTTTGACAGGATCATCGTTGCACTCATCATACAAAACTGTAAGTGCATCAAGCAGTGCTTCGCGATCTATTGTCCTTTTGTTGAATTTACTTGTTCCTGCAGTCACTTTACCCAATATCTGCCGGTTCAGGCGCGAAATGCGAACCGCAATCGCCTCTTTAGACGGCTCCATGTTTCGTTTTTATTTGAAAATAATTACAACTCGTTCATTGTTTTGAATGTTTGTTTTTGGGAGTTAACTAATGCCATAATTCGGCAATCGAGACAACCCGGTAAAATTGCCGTTAATCTTTTGAATATCGAATGTCAGTTTAGATTCAGGTTGCTAGTACAAAAAAGTAAACTTGGGTAATGTTGCCAGGAATTTAACCTGGTTTCATTCTTACAAGTGTTTATAAAAGGGTCTCAAACAGTTTGTAATTGTTATTGCTATTTGTCAAAAGATGGCGTGACTCATGGGAGCGGAAACTAAGCTTCTTGAAAATATTGTTTAAATATCATCACTACATAGTATAAAACAAAGTCGCTTTTTCTGTCCCTATATCCCTATGTATGCTTAAATCTTTAAAACTACGCAACGGATTTTGATGCGATTTTTTTTAATAGATAGAGTGCTTGAAGAGGAAGGTTTATATGTATAATACTTTAATCCGGAGCGAAGCGAGGGCGGGTCGCTAGTTGTTAATAAGTTATAGTTTGTAATTGTTTTTGCTATTCGACCAAAGATGGCGTTAATAATCATCATCAGAGCGGAGACGTGCGATAAGGGCTTGTAGTAAACTGTTAGGCGATGGGCTTGTAACATACACTACACTAGTAAAATTCTTGGCATCATTGTGCAAAATGTGGTTACGGAAGTATAAACAAGTCTTTATAGAAAGAAAGAAAAAATATTTATTCAGCACACACATAGCAAAAAAACATGAAAAAAGCTAATACAAAAATAGTTATTTCACCAATTTATAGTAAATTTGTAGGTAAAAGAAGCCAGCAATGTGTGTGGATGAAAAGGGTCTGACTCAGCTTGTGCTACGACTGCGGAGCAATCACAACACTGTTATTCTGTCAGAACCTAGGAATCTGCGAGTTTTTTTTTTTTTTTCAATTCAATTTTTATTCAATTAACAATTTACATTGTGTTTGAAACAAATTAAATTACTTAGGTAGACACGTAACAATTTCTGCCAATTAGATGTTTAAAAAATATTTATATGTCGGTACATTTTTTCGTTGAAAATAATAAATTTTCTCTATAGGAATTATCACAATATTTCAGACAATAAAATAAGATTAAAAATAAAATTAAAATTAAAAACAATAAAAGATTAAAAATAAGACTAAGAACATTCAGGTGTCAAATAAATAATAAATAAAAATTACATTACAAATAACATTACTTAGTACATTCAGCGATAAAATCCTCAACAGAGTAGAAACACTTTTCCAACAAAAAAGCACGAAGTTTATTTTTAAAAATGTTGCTATTTGTCATAGACTTTAACTCGATTGGGAGTTTATTAAAGAGAAAAGGTCCCTGATATCCAGCGGAGTGCTTTACCAAATTTAGTCTAGGACACATTAACCGCGGCAGGTCTTTGCGTCTCGTCAGCAGTCGCTGCTCCCGCTCATCCTGAGTCTCAATCCTATTAATATGCTTCACCAAATAAGTGAGCACTATTAGTATATACAGGCTTGGGACGGTAAGAATTTTGAGATCCTTGAAATAACCTCTGCAGGATACCAACGGAGGAAGCTTCATCATAGTCCTAATAACCCTTTTTTGCACAACGAAAGCCGACCTCATATTGTACTTGTAGCTGTTGCCCCATAACATTATACTATACCTCAGTTTAGATTCAACCAGGGCATAGTAAACTGTTTTAAGCTGAGCAATAATAGTCTCATCACGCAGAGTTCTAACTGCATAACAGTCGGAACTTATTGATTTGACCATTGCAGTCAGTTCATGCTTCCAGTTTAGAAGAGAGTCTATGTGAACACCTAGAAATTTGACTGAATCGACTTGATGATTTTTTTCTCCACCATGAGAAATCTCTAAAACGTCTTTATTTGTAATAGTAGCTTTAAATAAGATGACATTCGTCTTTGTACAGTTCAGTTTCAATCTGTTAGCAGCGAACCACAAATGGAACGATGCGAGTGCAAAATTAACTTTCCCATTCAGCTGATCCAAAGTACCTGCCGACACTACTGCGTTTGTGTCATCAGCGAAAACGATCAATTTTGTATCTGGAACAGTATTGTAAATAAAACCTATCAAATCATTAGTGAAAACAATAAAAAATAAAGGTCCCAGTATAGAACCCTGAGGAACTCCTTGACTTACGGGGATTGTTCTAGAATGGTAAACATTTTCACTACTTTGCGACCTCCATTTAACTTCAACAAATTGTTTTCTATTTGTTAAATAGGACTTGATTAAGTTTAACATCTTGCCTCTAACTCCGTAGTGTTCCCGAGTGCGTTAGAACATTTGAGTTTTGGTTAATAATTGTTATAGTTGTGAGGAAAATATTTAATTATAAATACCTTTCTAAGTTGTATAACTTAGAAAGGCCTTCAGCAAGTAAATAATACTGTATAATGTTTAAACACAAATAATTTTTAGAGTTATTGGTATTTCTGTAGCTCTGCCTACCCCACTTTAGGAATGAAGGCGAGGTTTTATGAAGGTATGTGTATGTACCATCAGCAACACAGTTAACGGAACAATAATTCTCTAATGGCAATTTTATTGTTATTTCTAGTACCCATACTCATATTATGAATGTCACAATTCTTAATAAAAGAGTCTTGGTTCTTAATAACATAAATAATAATATCGTTATCTCTTGATTACCTTTTTTGTTTCGCATATTACCTATCACATTGATTGCAATGCTTTACTCACTTTAAGGCATGGCAGGGGTGTTTTCTAACCATTTTTTCAGTGCAACTCACGAAACGCATATGGGCATTTTCAAAACAAAAGTAGGTAAGTACCCTAGTTAAGGAAAGTTAAGAATCGTTAACTTTCCTTAACTAGGGTACACTTTATTTTGAAAATGGCTAGATGAGAAAGTAATAGTGACGGCGCATTCAAGGTAGGTATTCTATTTTTCTGGTCTTGCGTATGAGATAGGATGAGAAAGTAGATGATGATGATGTCGATGTACTTATTTATACCTATCGTTGTCTAGTACCTATAGTTTATTATTTTCAAACCATAACGGCGCACCCCATTAAATTAACCTTGCACGGTCATATTAATTTATGACAAATTAACTAGTGGACGAGACTTCGTGGATTGAAAACACCATGCCAAACCTTAGGTTGTTTACTTAGGTGTAACGAAGTGTGGGTATATTCCACTAATAAAAGCCGTACGAGTATTCCACTGAGAAATAAGCTCGAATAAATACTGATGAGGAATTGAACTTTGACCTCTGAATAAATAATAATACAAGTACTTCGGCACGGAAGAAGAAATATCAAGTTAACCAAACGAAATCGTATTTTGTCGAATAAGTTTGTATTAATCTTGCTGAGAGGGAAAGCTTTAATTCCACTCGAACAAACGTAGGTAATGGCACTTGATTATTTATTACATCGTACTATAATTGTATTACGCTATTAACTATTTTCTTTGCTACCTTTAGGTGTGGTGTGCGAGATCAAGTTCGTCTCTTCCGCCTGTCTCCAGTATGATCGGTGTTGGTGCAGACATGCACTAACACCGAAGCTTCGTTAGGGTCGCTACGATATTACATAATAAATAATAATCTTCGAGTTTACTCAAGCTAACCTACAGCATCCTAGTTCTCGGATATACTCTTAAAACAAATTTCCTGTGGCTTTTAAGCTACTCGTATTCTTGCCGAGTAACGTTGACCCCAACCAGAGAGACTTTTAAGAGTTACTGCAATGTTTGGTATTTACAAAATTATTAAGTATATATAATTATTAGTTTGATGCAACAAGACGTGATGCTAGAACAAAAATATTCAGACTCGTTATTCCGGTTACCTACACTAGAAAAATCGCCGTACAATTAAGCTTGGTATTAGACAAAAAAGTCAGTGCAGATATAGCACAAAAAAAACTATTTAATATCAATGGACTTCTTTTATACTATCAACTTGAAAACGTTTAAATATAGTATAATAAGTTTGGAAGGGTAACCTCAAACAAAAAAGACAGACAAATACTCTTCACCTTTTGAAATGAAAAAATCTTATGTATCAAGTGGTTCCGATAATCAACTTAATACTAATTAAGTTAAGGTTTGAAGTCGTTTATGTCAGATGTTGATATAACGTTTGAGTAAATTGTGAGTTAGAAGACAAAAATCTGCAATAGAGAACATGCATGAAAATCGGAATTGTGTTTCATTGATACGATTTAGGAGAAAATGTAAAAAATAGTTATTTGTGCAACAAGAAGGCGAAGTTGTTTTTTGCTGCGAGTGTTAATTTTGAATCCCGAGCAAGCGAAGGATTCTAGAATTGAATCACGAGCGTAGCGAGTAATTCTAGGTTTGAATCCTGAGTGCATCGAGGGATTCAAAGATGTTGGATTTATATAATGATATTTATAAACAAAAATCAATTACAATAATATTATCAAATCAAATTATGCATTGATATGTATTATCACTACATTACGTTATTATTTTTTTGCTGTGGCAATTATTGGCTACCCCTTACTTGGACGTGTACTTGCTTCCCAGTGTTTAACAAAAGATAAATTAATATATATAATTATCTAATCCGCAGTTAATCTTTTATTCCACGGCCCTAAACTTCCAATAGGTTATGGGCACAGCATTTAAAAAGTAGTACAATCGTTGCAAAAGTGTAAATATTAAAATCAGTAAAAAGTGAAAGTGTCATAGTAAAAAAAATCTGATAACCGTTAACAATGGACAAGTTTAAACAAAAACGGAACATTAAGCCTTTCGATGGCGAAAAATATAGCATATGGAAATTTCGAATGCGATCCTTGCTTAGTGAATTAAATGTGATTAATGTTATTGACAACGAAATTCCTGCGACTCGAAATGAAGACTGGGAGAACAACAATCGAGTGGCGAAGAACATGCTAGTTGAGTATTTATCTGATTCATATATTGGATTCGTAAATGACACAATAACAGCCAAAGAAGTGTTTAAAAATCTTGATTCGTTGTACGAACGTAAAAGTTTAGCAACGCAATTGGCTTTAAGAAAAAAACTATTATGTTTAAAGCTACAGGGTGACATGTCCCTAGTAAAACATTTTACTATATTCGATGATTGGATCACGGAGTTGATTGCGGCCGGGGCAAGATTAGACGAGACGGATAAGGTTGCCCATTTGTTACTGACCCTGCCTGGATCTTATGATGGTGTTATAACGGCTATTGAGACTTTGTCTGAAGATAACTTGACCTTGGTTTTTGTCAAAACCAGGCTATTAGACCATGAAATTAAATTGAAAAATGAAAGAAGTGATACAAGTCTAAAAGTGTTACATGTTGAGAACAAAGGTGAAACAAGTAGAAAACGGAAATTTAGCGATGAAAATCCTACTTCAAACTACCCACGACAAAACAACAAAAAATACAAAGGAAAGTTTAAATCGAAATTTGTAAAATGTCATCATTGTGGTCGCAAAGGGCATACTAAGAACGATTGTTATTACTTTAAAAGGAATAACAACCAACAAAATAACCCAGACAGGACGAGAACAGTTCAAAACGTTCAATTAAATCAAGCATCTACGTCAGATAATTTTTCTGGATTTGCATTTATGACCGGCGAGCACCTGCAAGAAAATGACGCAAATAAATTGACGTTTTTATTGGACTCCGGTGCATCGGAACACCTTATAAACAGGGATGATTTTTTTAATGTTTGCGAAACTTTAAGTACACCTGTGAAAATGTCTATTGCTAAAACTAATACATTTATTTCAGCAACAAAACGAGGCCATATCAAAGTCATCAGCGATGTCGGTGTCCCTGGTGTTTTGGAGAACGTGTTGTTCAGCCCGGAGCTGCCTTACAACTTGCTGTCAGTCTCAAAGATGCAGAAGGCTGGCTTCACTATAATATTCGATCAAGATGGGACCTGCCGCATCACAAGGAATGGTGAGGTGATCATGAAAGGTAAACCTACGCAAAATTTAATTGCTATTAATTTCGATCTGCCTGGAAGAATGAATAAGTCTGTTTCCCAAGTATGTCAGAGTAGTGATTCTTACAAATTATGGCACGAACGTTTAGGTCATATCAGTAAAAGTAAATTCCTTGAAATGAAAGGGAATAATATGATTGAAGACATGCAACAGATTGAAAAAGTTGTTCCAAATGACAACTTGTGCGAGGCTTGCATAAATGGGAAACAGACGCGACTACCCTTTAACAAGGTTAAGGATAAAGATTATGTTAAACGACCTTTATTCATTGTGCACTCAGATGTCTGTGGTCCTATTACTCCACCGACAAATGACAACAAAAATTATTTTGTTTTGTTTGTTGATCAGTATACACATTATTGTGTCGTATACACACTAACGTATAAATCAGATGTATTCTCAGCATTTAAAGACTTTGTTACAAAAAGTGAAGTAAAGTTTAATCTCAAATTAGTCAATTTGTATTGTGATAACGGTGGAGAATATTTATCTACCGACATGAAAGATTATTGTAAGGAAAAGGGTATAACTTATCATTTAACAGTACCTAGGACTCCACAGTTAAATGGTGTGTCCGAACGCATGGTTCGGACAATAACTGAAAAGGCTCGTTCTATGTTAACTGGTGCTAAATTGAATAAAAGTTTGTGGGGTGAAGCAGTGCTAACTGCTGTGCACTTAATCAATATAACACCAACAAGGGCTTTGAAACAGTCTAAAACACCATATGAGATGTGGCACGACAAAAAACCTAGTGTCAAAACCCTTAGAGTGTTTGGTTCAACTGTGTTTGTCTATAATAAAACCGGTAAAACTAAATTTGATGACAAGTCTTGGAAAGGCATATTGGTAGGTTACGAGCCAAACGGTTATAAGGTGTGGGACACAGAATGCGAAAAATGTGTTACTGTTAGGGATGTTGTGGTGGATGAGACGAATTTTCTTATGTCCAGGCCAAGGCCAGAAGGGAGTAAATTTGAATATTCCCGGGACAAAACTGATAGTGCCCTTGTGCCAAAATCAGTATCGCAAAAGTCTCAAGATACACACGTTCCTAAATCAACGTATTCGAAAGTTGATGAACAAGGCAGTCCAAGTAAAATTCGCAGATTAAATTCTAATGAACCACTTGAATCTGAGATAAACTCTGATACATTACCCGTAAATAGTGATGAGTCGAACCTAGGTGTACTTAGGAGAAGTGAGAGGCTTAAAGGTCGTATACCCGTGTCATATAATGAAATGGATGATGATTATTTGTATAGTGTACAGTCAATTACAAGTAAAGTACCCAAAAATTTTCATGAAATTAAAACCCTTGATGATAGGCCTCAGTGGGAGAAGGCAGTTAGGGATGAGTTAAATTCATTAAAAATTAATAACACGTGGACACTTGTACCACGACCCACAAATAAAAATATAGTAGACTGTAAATGGATTTTTACAATTAAAAGTGACGGATTTGGAAAACCTTTGCGGTACAAAGCACGCCTTGTAGCTCGAGGTTTCAGCCAAGAATACTTGACTGACTATAATGAAACTTTTGCACCTGTTGCTAGAATAGCTAGTTTTCGATTTATAATTAGTTTCGCAAATCAGAATAACTTGTTAATTCATCACATGGACGTTAAAACAGCATTTTTAAATGGAACTCTTAAAGAAGAAATATATATGAAAGTTCCCGACGGCGTTTTAAATAAAGATAATAATGTGTGCAAACTAAACAAAGCCTTATATGGGCTTAAACAAGCTGCAAGATGTTGGTTTGAAGTCTTCGAGAAATCACTTAAGGAAAAAGGCTTTCACAATTCGTCTGTCGATAGATGTATATATATTTTAGATAAAGGAAACGTCAATAGAAATATATATATTGTACTTTATGTCGACGATTTGGTCGTAGTGTGTGCCGATATTCAAACAATGAATAATTTTAAAAATTACTTAAAAACTAAATTTGAAATGACGGATTTAAAGGACATTCAATTATTTCTAGGTATACAAGTGACACGACACAGTGACACTATTACTTTAGACCAAAGTGCGTACATAAAAACTATACTTAGTAAATTTAACATATCGACGACCGTAATCTAAATTGACGTAACGGACAAATGGCTACTTTTCAGGAGAGCCAAAAAACAGTATTTTTTTCTTTTAAAATTCATAGTTTTGATGTTTGTTTACGTATCATGTAACTAAAAATAGCCAATTACTTACTTTTTTCCACTCTTTAACTACAAATAACTCAATTTATCATACAACGGTTAGTTACTGAGATAGCATGTCCCTTACGTCAAAAAATAAATTCATAATGTCCAATACCACCCTTCTCCAACAGTTGCCTTTAGAGTAAATTTGATGTATCTACAAATAAATTTAAAGAAATGAAATTAAAGTGATCGTAACTCCATTGAAAGTAATCAATGACAGGGTGTAAAAGGTACATGGGAAATTATCTTAGGTGAAATAATAAACGAAAACATAAAATGTAATTGTGTTATTTATTAGGATAATTAAGAGATCAATCATGGAAGTATAGACATAATTATCCAGAGCTCAGAATCGCAATTATTTAGTGGTATTTGAGTGTTTACAGGACTTTCATTATTTGAATCTTAATTTTTTTGTTACTACCAGCAATATACGAGGTTCGCAATTAAAGTAAAGTGTTCTGAAGAACATATACTTAGTTTTATAATTATAGTTCAACGATACATCACTACATACGCCATTATGAGCTCTCATTAATATGTCGATTGCTAGACTAGTAACAAGTAATAAAATAAAACAAAATACACGATTCGGTGTAAAAACGATTAGAGATATAAAATAAAAACATAAACAATTTTAATTCGACAGTATCAATTAGAACCTAGGTACTAATAGTAGTACAATTAGCAGTAGGCCAAATCCTATCTTAATTTTCATCACTGCTCTCATTATCATCGTCAGTTTCAGCTAAAGTAGCTGTTATCATTTCAGAATGAGGCGAAGTTAAATATTCGTTATGAAAACGCTTTGGGATAGTACCTAGAAGGAATTGGTATTTAATATATTTAGAAACGTGATAAAGTATTTTGGTCCTCATAGCATTTCTAAAGACTTGCAAAATAATATACCTACATAAGTAGACACAAACACGGTAATTGCATGTAGCCGACAATTTGATATTTTATTAAATAAAATACTTACTGCAATAACTTGTCTCGATCCCGCAGTAATTTATTGCGTCGAGCTAAGAGTGATTCAATACTGTTTATATTCATCGTTATCTCAGTTGCCTTCCTTATTATTAAGTACTTGAAACATGCGTGAAGACGTGCTCGTGCAAAACAGAACTGAGCAAGCAGCGGCAGCACTCAATCCAGTGTAGCCAGGTGTAATTTGAAAAATGAATAGTTTTTTATCAGTCGAAAATACCTTTGAATAAACGATTAATAATCTGGATTTTTTCTTGTACGTATGTATGTATGTAAAAGCTTTATTGGAAAACTAACAATTGAATTATAGTGCTCTCATTAAAATTATTTTATTTTATTTCAATTGAAAAAAAAATTGTTATCACGTGTCGTGTTCATTGTAAATACTTTATAATCTGTTTGCACAAATAACTAACCCTTGGAATATTATTTTAAATGCATTTATAGGCATATTTTCAATCGATGTACAAGGCTCAAAAATCAATAGATTGTCAAGAAAATTCAGTAGATTTCGTAAAAATCAGATTAACCGGTAACACTGTCAACCACAACCAGCAGCGACATGCTCTTTCTAAAATGTTTTTTGTCGCGTACAACGAGGTGATAGTGAGATCTCTTTCACCCTCAAGCAACTTTAAGTGCGTGAGAGTGATTTAGCTATATTAACGAACACTGAGTATGTCATCTAACGAAAGAGATAACGCTAACATTTTAATGTAAGGGACGGTAGTTTTATGATTGTATTTGTGAAAAAATGTCGTATATACTCTTAGCAAATATTTGATACACTTACAAATCACCGTAAGGGTCACTGTTGCCTTACATTTGTGAAAGCAAAACTGCGTATCGTACAATTGCTTACAGAATAATAGTCTTTTACGACGCAGGTAAATTAAGAAAATTATAGTTACGTCTAATTGTGATAGAATCAATTTTATTTTTGTAGATAATTTTGAGAACGTTAAATGATGTATCGTACCTTTACTTATTTAATGGCGCCTTACAGCGTTAGGTAAATTGCGAGATGAAGGTTACACCAAGAATAAATTGCAGTTTTTTTAATTGCTGTAGATACGTCGTATTTTTTTGAAATACGGAGTCACAGTAACATTTTTTTAAGGCTGTAAGGGGCATGTTTTTTAAGGCTATCGAGACGTCACCTATACCAATCGATAGAGAAAAAAAAACTGAATAGAACTGCATTCATAACTCATTTTCGCCATTTTGTCCCTTACATCAATTTAGATTACGGTCGTCGATATTATTATTATTATTATTATTATTACTTTTTACTACTTATACAACGTTTTCCTTTTTTAATTATACACATTTATTATTGATATACCATTTATCCTTATAAGTACCTAATCACCAAGAATTATTGTAATGAATTTTATTTTATTATGGTTTTAGCCAAAAAAAAATGCACGTGTTTATTGATTTTATTTAATTTGTCTTTTTATGTATTGTTTCTATTCTAATGTTATAATTAATTAGATTAATTAGTGTAATTGGTGTAATGCCGTTCTAATTAATGAAATAAATAAATAAATAAATAAATGAGTGAATGTAATCCCGTGTCTACCCCCACTGAAGCAAAACTAAACTATGAGGCATTAAACTCAAAAACAAACTATGATGCCCCTTGCCGTAACCTCATAGGATGTTTAATGTATCTTATGTTATGTACACGACCTGATTTGAGTGCTTCAGTAAATATACTAAGTCGTTATACAAATAATAATAACCAAGAACTGTGGCAATGTCTAAAAAGGGTACTTAGGTATATAAAAGGTACTATGGATTTAAAATTAACCTACAAAAGAGGTAACTATAAAAACCTTTTAAGTGGGTATGCCGACTCTGATTGGGGAGGCAATGACAATAGTGACAGAAGAAGTACTACAGGTTATGTATTTCAATTATTTGAAAAATGCACAATTACTTGGTGTACAAAGAAACAGATTTCAGTAGCAGCATCGTCTACTGAAGCTGAATATATGGCTTTATACGAAGCAGTTAGAGAAGCATTGTGGCTTAAGTCTCTTGCAAACAGTATTAATTTAAAAATTACTGAGCCAATAATTATATTTGAAGACAACAACGGATGCATTAGTATAGCAAATAATCCAACTAGCCATAAAAGGTCAAAACATATTGACATCAAATATCATTTCTCAAGGGAACAAGTTCAGAATAATGTAGTAAAACTAATGCATGTTTCTACAGGTGATCAATTGGCCGATGTTCTGACGAAACCGTTGCCTGCAGTAACTTTTCAAAAGATGAGAAGCAGGATGGGTCTCAATTAAGTTAATATTCTAATGATTTCAAACTGTTCTGAAATGATTTTCTGCGTTGATAATTAAAATCATGAGTAAAATCAAATATATCATAGCTTAATATGTTAAACTAATTTGATAGAAATGATCTGATTAGGTTTTTCTGGGTTTTCCCTAATCCTTGCAACGAATGTTGGATCATAATGTATTTCCCAGCATACACTCGGAAGTAATATACGGTCTGTAAATCAATGCTACTTGAATTTATGTAAATAGGTAATTCATTTTTGAGGGGGCGTGTTGGATTTATATAATGATATTTATAAACAAAAATCAATTACAATAATATTATCAAATCAAATTATGCATTGATATGTATTATCACTACATTACGTTATTATTTTTTTGCTGTGGCAATTATTGGCTACCCCTTACTTGGACGTGTACTTGCTTCCCAGTGTTTAACAAAAGATAAATTAATATATATAATTATCTAATCCGCAGTTAATCTTTTATTCCACGGCCCTAAACTTCCAATAAAAGACACGAGACGCAAATAACTTTGGTCTTGTGTTGCACATACAATTTTTCACCTTAGCAGCGAGAAAATATAACCTTTATCTACACACATATTATTATCATAAACCTTCTAATATGATGCGTTCAAAAACCGCAAATTACAGTAGCATAATGATAAACTGTTTTGTTAGGACACCATTCTTATTTGTGAAAATTTAATTATTGCTTAATAATGAACGACATCAAATTCGATATTAATATTACATTCAAATTTCGAACATCTTTGAAAAACAAAGCAATTTTATTTGACCTCGAGTCTAATATCACTCGAGATGACGTTTTATTCGAAATGAAATGTCAATTGCATACAATTTTGACAAATCTCGCTTGACTTGATATCGAACAATATGATAGTAGAGGCCGACTCTAGTTTGTCTCTGAATTTAAAAAAAACTACGGGTGCCGCCATTTATGACGTTCTATTTGTCTTGTCGCAAAAAATAGTTTTGTTTTTTATAATAATATATGTATGTAAGTAGATTGTAACTGTACATAATTAGGCATTAAAACACTCATGTGATGTTATTATCTAATAGTCTCATAAACTACCGTAAGGTAAAAAAAACAACATGGTAAAAATAAAACAACATCCCCAGCCGCCCGTGCTCCGCACCACGGCCACAGAACAAAAATTTAAAAGTTACTTTGTCTCACGCTCGCAGCAAAATCGAATTTTGCTCACTGTTTTTAAACAGCAAAACCACCCTTTTTGAGGTGCTGAGGTGAAAAAACATATAAAACGCAATACACTAAGTTTTGACCCGTTTCTTAAGATTTTATACAGAATCAAAACTCTTTAAAATTTTAAAACTTTCTTTAATATTTACATTGTTTTTTTCGGCATCCTCATTTTATTTAGGTACGTAATATTTTAATTCAACGATATTGGCTCAAACATAGTATTTTACAAAATAAATGCAAATTTATTTATATTTTAATCATGGAACAACAGAGTTGAGTTACAGCCAAAACTACAAATACTAATTATCTGTTTTTTTTTAATGAAAGCGCATAATTATAACGAATTTAAAAGGAACACTATCACAACTAAGTAGACATCACTGGCTTTTGAGATACAGGCGATTAAAGTGTTTATACCTACTAAAATCATCTAAGACGGCACCAAATGACTTTACCTAAATAGAAAATTAGTTATTACTTGTTGATTTTATGTGTGTAGTAAGTACTTAACGGCTTCGGAACCCTACACTGAGCATGGTCCGACATGCTCTTGCCCGGTTTTTAAAACTTCATAGGTACCTATCTTATGAAAAAATAACACGAACATTAATTCGCGTATACAGTTATTCCTCTCTTTCGTAGCACTTTCCAGGGAGAGTGAGAAAAAAATGCATTTTCCCTATTGACCTAGTCCCTATCTACGGTCTAGGCACCTACCTACTATGGGTACTAGACAAAGATAAACTTACTTATATAGAGAAATATATACGTAAATACATAGAAATCACCCAAGACTCAGGAAGAAATACTCCTGCTCATCACACAAAATATCTGCCCTTACCTGGATTTGAACCAAGAACCGCTAGCTTCGAAGGCAGGGTCACTACCAACTAGGCCAGCGTGTCGATTATACCTAAGCATGCATATATGCATATCGATCGTAACTCATTAGTGCAGGCTCAGGTATCTAAGAGATGTGTGATAAGCCCCTCGACGTCTGATATTCATTACCAATTGACATCCGCACGATGTATTTCGTAGTAAGTAGGGCAGACCCTAAAGGAGATGGTGGAATAACCTAGAACATTTAGCGCGTTTAGTTTTAGATTTAGACTGCAAGGGTTTAGCGTAAGACCGTTTTGTATACGGGCGACTGGAGAAACAGAGAGGAGGCTTTTTAGTTGGAGAACTGACGTGAAACAAAACTAGGCTAATATAACAAAACTTGATCCATAATAAACAATAGTTAAATAACACAGGAATCTCTTTTATTATTAAAATGCAAATGAACATAAGGCGACTGTACAATATCATCAATGGAAAAACCATCGCATAACATATTTTCCGGCTTAATCGACATTACAGTGACGCGGTCGGTGTCAGCAGACGTCGTTAGGGTCGAGTCATAACGCTGCGAAAAACGTAGCGTTTTCGTTTCTGAAAAGACATCACTCGGAGCAGGTAAGTATGATATTTAATTTTGGGTAGCATATTCTTTTTGTGATGAAAAATATAGTCGTAATAAAATGAAAATGGACCAGAAATGTTCTATGACTAAATAATGGTATCTTGATAGTAATTAAGTGTGCTCTTCGTTAAGTGTGCCTATATCACAGAGCAAAGCGCTAAGTTTTTAAGTATCTTTGAAAATATTATACTTACAATGCTCGATGTTTATTTCAGACAACGCTCTTGAACTCAACGGATTAATTATAAAGAGGCGAGTTGAAGTAGGTTTAATTTAAGGGAGATTAACGCATTGGCCGTTGAGTGAGCCGATATAATTTCACTCACTCGATTGACCGTTCGATAGAGAGCCGTTTTTAGGGTTCCGAAGTTAAACTAGAAACCCTTATAGTTTCGTCATGTCTGTCTGTCCGCGGTCTCACTCAAGACTTTTAATACTACAAAGCTTTAGTTTAGCATAGTTATGCCACTGAACCAACAAAGTTATAAAATAAAAATAAAAATCCATACATTTCAAAGCACAGGTTTTTTTTTACATTATATCACATTATAAGTGACGTATTATTGGATAGCTCTTAAAAAAATATTGTTACACTTACGACCCGTCATCGCTTCGCTCCGGGTTAAAGTATTATACATATTTATAAACCTTTCTCTTGAATCACTCTATGTATAAAATAAAAACCGCATCAAAATCCGTTGCGTAGTTTTAAAGATCTAAGCATACATAGAGACAGACACACAGCGCTAGGCGACTTTGTTTTATACTATGCAGTGATATTATTATAATTTTTTAGATTTGAGGAGCGTTAGATTCGTGTCATTTTCGTTAGAGTTGTGTAACGAAAAATATTAATGAAAGTACATATAACGAATTTAAAAGGAAAGTTATCACTAATAGGTACTAAGCCTACTTGATTGGTTCTTAAGTAAGATACAGGCGCGTAGTGTTAATACCTACTAACTTTAAAAAGAAATTTCGTTCATATATTTTTTTAGTTGCTTACATAGTATTTTGTTTGTAGTAACGGCGTCGGAACCCTTTATTGAGCATGTTCCGACATGTTCTAAAAGTAGAATTTCAAATGGCACCACCATTATAAAATTGCTGCATTCTTTATATTCGAATGGCGACTCTAAATAGGTATAGTTTATCAATTTGCACTTAGGGTCAAACAGTAAAAACGCTCGTATAACCGCGCGCAGCATGACCACTTCCTTACCGTCCTTACCTTTTCTAATCGACGCTTGTTTATATAAGGCTCCGGCCACTTGCAGCGGCCCGCAGTTTTGTCCTTACTCAGCTAGAGCTTGCAATATCGTGCAAATTTATATTTTTTTATACGTGGACTGTGTAGTGAAGTGTCATGGCGTTGCTTCAAGGGCCGTCCCCGAAACAGCTGGAGCTGATCAAACAGGAGCTGGGGGAGGGGGAGGGAGATGTGGAGAGGGGGGTGCTGGACCTCAGGAACATGTGTGCCGCCTCCCCGCATCTGCCACAACCTGATAACATAGGTATTTTTTTAATCTGGCTGTACTATGATAATTTAATTAATTATAAGTACAGTAGGTACAACTATCGAGCTGCTAGTTATTTGGGACACAACTTCTTGGTTATTTAATAAATGCCATCATTTGTGCGTCAGCCTCAGGTGTTATGCTCGCACCTTAGTTAATTGCGGTATTTATCTACATATTTACAATAAAACCTACTCTTCAATAAAAAGTAAATTAAAAAACATTGAATGAAGTGAAAAAACATTACAATATAGGAACACATTTCTGACTAACAACGTCCTAACAAAGGAACAGTTTGAGAATATTTTGAAACTTTTTTTATAACAGCTATTTGAAATTAGAACCATCTAATAACTCCTCATACACTCGTTATAAATTAAGACTTGTTCATGCCTATCGACATTTGTGGCCTACATTACTGCCAAAGTGCTGATTCGTACAAAAGAGTATGAACTCAAATTACGTACGTTAGTTAGTGGCGTAGCGTCAATATCTTTGTGGGCATGCACACGCATCTAACAATTTAATAAGGTTATGGGCCCGTGTTATTATGTCAGAGCCATGGCATTATTAACTATGTCATTTACCAATAAACATTATTCCATTTACCACAGCCAAGGTCTTAGGGTTGTACAATACTACAATTATAACTTAAGCCTTCTCGTAAATTTACCCAGTACGTTGCTTGCTGAAGGTTGACTAAAACAAAAACAATGCCACAATGCGGAATCAGCGGCGACTCGGCACAATAACCTCATTACAAGACTCAATTCAAATCATTACAATTTATTTAGTTTAATTTCAATTTTAGCCTTAGTTACTTGGCCGAGATAGTTCTATGTATTATAATATCCGTGGTTATATTACATTGAGATAAAAAATGATTTTAAAGTAGGTTCTGAAGTTTAATCTACAATTAATTTTGAGTACCTACTTATTAAAAGTTTATAGCTTCCCTTCGGAAATTAAGGATTTTTATTAGTTGAAATAATAAAATTGTCCCGTAATTCCGAGTACTGGTAAAAATGTGTGGGTAAGGTAAATTGTTATGAAAAGTTTATACCAATTTCTAGCCTACCTACTTCCGTGTACCGGTATCCCATACATATATATTTTAATTAAGGTCAACGCCTTTATAACGCCTTCTAGGATGATTTTCACCCTTACTAACGAGCAATGTATCAGTCAATTAGAGTTTGCTTACCGCACCTTATTAAGACCAACACACCGACCGAAGGTAATTGATTAGTTATTTCCGGCATTTATTGTGGTCACACGGAATACTATTATGATAACATTTTATTTATATATATATATATATATCATTTACATATTGGCTTGTACCATGATCAACAATAGATATTTTATTTTTGGCAATCTCATGATCACCTCATTATTAATGAAGCTATTTACTGCATTTAATGCTACCATGCGCTTGAGAACTTAATGTAAAATTGTTTAAAATAAAATCAACATTTTAATTTTAGTATAACGTTGTGATTAGGTATATATGTATTTATTTTACTAATTTGACCAAAATCCGAATATCGATTATTATCGATCTTACGATGTTTCGCTAATGACTGAAAAAAGATTTATTGGGTCTAAATAATGAAGATAATATGTTAAAATATGATTTTAGATAATTTAGCCTTGACATTTGATTAGTACTCGCACAAAAGTTGCTTAGAAATTTGATTGTATCTGTTAAAATAAAACGTACAGAAGTGTTCTTCTTAAAATAATGAATCGTTATTTCATCTTCAACTTAATATGAAAATAATGATCTAGTGTATTATCATTGCAAAGACCTCACTTGGTCTTTAAAAGTACGTGATTATCGCGTAATAATGGTGAATTGGTTCGTTTGGTTTTGTTTATTTCTTTTCACCTCAGCACCTCAAAAAGGGTGGTTTTGCTGTTTAAAAACAGTGCGAGCGTGAGACAAAGTAACTTTTTAATTATTTTTTTAAATATAAAGGTGGCCGTGCGGCGCACGGGCGGCTGGGGATGTCGTTTTATTTTTACCATGTTTTTTTTTACCTTATAGTAGGTAGTTTATGTGACTGTTACATAATTACATCACACAAGTGTTTAAATGCCTAATTATATACAGTTACATACAGTTATTTATTTACATACATGTATGATTATAAAAAACAAAACAAACTAAACCATTTTTGCGACAAAACAAATATAACGTCAAAAATGGCGGCACCCGTAGTTATTTTTTTTATATCAGAGACAAACTAGAGTCGGTCTCTACAATCATATCGTTCGATATCAAGTAGATTTAGTAGATTAGATTTGTCAAAATTGTATGCAATTGACATTTCATTTGGAATAAAATGTCATCTCGAGTGATATTAGAATCGAGGTCAAGTAAAACTGCTTTGTTTTTCAAAGATTTTCGAAATTTGAATATAATTAGTATGATGTGAAATTTGATGTTATTACTAAACAACACATAACATTTTCACAAATAAGAAATTGGTTCTAACAAAACAGTTTAACTTAATGGTAGTCGTAAGTAATTTGTGGTTTTTGAACGCATCATAGGGGGTTTATGATATTTGTGTAGACAAAGATTATATTTTCTCGGTGCTAAGGTTAAAAAAAATGTATGTGCAACACAAGACCAAAGTTATTTGCATCTCGTGTCTTTAATCCCTCGCTGCACTCAGGATTCTAACCTAGAATCCTTCGCTTGCTTGGGATTCAAAATCAACACTATATACTATCTATTTTATACTATATCGAACTGAAAATGGAAGGTGTGACAAATTAATTAGAGCTTACGAGCGACTAAAATTTTTATACCTACTGGAAACCATGTAAGACAGCACAAAATTAAATTACTTTGGATAGAAAACTAGCTCGTACGGTTTTTGGAAATAGATTTTTGTGTTTGTACTCGTACTTAAGGTGCACAGAACCATACACTGCGCATGGTCCGATTGCTCTTGCCCGTTTTTAGGGTTCCGAAGTTAAACTAGGAATCCCTATACTTTCGTCATGTCCGTCTGTCGCTCTCTCTGTCTGTATGTCTTTCTGTTTTTCCGTCTGTCTATCTGCTAGTCTGTATGTCTGTCTATCTACCAGCACGTCTCTCTCTCCGTCTGCCTGCCTATCTGTCTGTATGTCACACTCAAGATAAATGATATATTAAGAAAAAATATTACTACGTCACCTCCCGTACATGTAAAGCAAGGGTATTTTTTTAAAAGTTTTAAAATATCGTATGATATATTTTTGGATAGCTATTAAAAACCATTTTTTAGGGATAATGTCATCATCAGTTTTCAGATTTGGGGGACCGTTTAAAATATATTGAACTCTTAAAGTGGCCTTTTTGCTAACGTTACGTGTCGCCACCCCCTCGAGCCAAAACTACACACACAACACATACACACTAAACATTTGTAAAGTAACTTGAATTAAAGCACATAAGTAAAACCAATTTAAAAGGAATTAATAGTAGATTATACACCGAGGGGATAAAGCACAGTTTTATGTCACGGGCGCGATATTGAATCCTGAACGTAACGATTAAGAAGAGTCCTGAGCGCAGTGAGGGGTTCAAGCGCGCCCAAGACGAAAACAGCTTTATCCCCGAGGAGTGTACTCTACTTTTCTCACCTTTTGCGAGACAGTAAAAAAGCGAGTCTACTAAAAACAGCGTTTTATTATAGTAAATTAAAATTAAAAGTGAAAATTGATATTTGAGACATTAGTCCAGTTGTGGAAAGACAATATTTATTTAAAACTTTGCAGTTATCACCAATGTATTTTATTGCAGCGTCTTACAATACTCGCGGCTTTTGTTTAATTTCAAATGTGTTCCATTCAGCTTGCCGTGGCCAGCTCGATTTTAGAAAATGTTCGATTTTCAAATTAGGTTCGACGCGGCGGTGGCGGCGGCGCCGCGCCCGGCCTTCGAGTATTAGTTGATCTTTTATTACGAAATTAGACTTTAAGTCCATTGTAATAAGAACTATGAAAAGTGAAAATATTACAACCCAGCGAGTTATAATGAGATTCAGTACAACATTACACCCCGGCTAAAGCCAAGGGCTTTAATGAGTTGGTTTGCGTAAGGTTTGCATGATATGTAATTTGGCATTGTCGAGCAGGTGGTGTGAAAAACTAATTATTTAAAACCAATTTACTAGTTCTTTAGTGACAGGTTGTAAGCCCATCGCCTAACAGTACTACAAGCCTTTATTCCCTTAGGCGCCTCTTACGAAATGCACGAGAAGACATGGAGTGGCACTAATCTAACTCGGCAACCACACGGGGGGATTGACATTATATTTAATACAAGTATTTTTTTTTTCTACGGGAATTATTACTAATAGTAACTTGCCGTTGTCGAAGGCGAAAACTTAAAATGACGGTAGTAAAACGAAGTAAGTAGGTAGGTATAAAAGTTAGGCGAGCGCGTCCGGCCGCGCGGGCAAATAATCAAAATGAGTGCGTCATACTAAGCAAAAACGGTAACATAATTATATTCTAAAAATAGACTTTGTTATGGTCGAAGATTAGATCGTTGGCATAGTTGTATTTAGTCCGATATTTTTAAGCGATCGATTTATAGTTTTGTTTACGTAAATATACGGGGCGGTACATCCGCGGAAAGATTTCAGAATTTATTTAAATTAAGCAACATCATCATTCATTTAACTTAAGAGCTTAGGGTCTTGCCGGCTCTTGCCTCTTGTCTTTGTTCTCTGCCAGCCTTTGATACGACACGAGATTGGCCTTCTGTCTGAAGCAGGGAGCGAAACTTTGGTGCCGGTGACGTCATTATAACGCAAATTCTCATATAGGATGCTTTTATATAAACTATATTGCGTCAATTATGTTTTTTATTAGTACTGGCCGTCTCAACTCAAGTGTCAATATCGGTAGACTAAAAAGGCCACTAAGTCGTTGTTAGTGATGGTGTAAAGTCTAGATAAAATGTATATCTAGGTACACATAATAATATCTAGATACACTCTGTGTGTAGCTTGACGTCATACGCCTGTCATCGGCACCAAAGTTTCGCTCCCCTAAGTAAGTAAGCTTACAGTTTGGTCGTTCTAAACCTAGCGTCTAGGAATGAGAAAAATAATCGGTTAAGTACAAAAATACTGACTTTCAAAACGTACCTATCGATTTTTATCACTAAGGTTATGAAATCGATTAATTATAAAGTTGCGTATTATACGTTCATATTATTTCGAAAATCTTTCAAATTATTACCTAGATCGAGTTTTAAGGCTGATTGGTCGTCAGGGATAAGGCGAGAAATTCAAATATTTTGCACTTTTTCATTTATTATGGCTACATGGTTAAACTTTTACATCAAGTCGAGCTGTTGTTAGCTCTGGGACACATCACATGGCTGTGAAAATTTACAATAAAATACCTTTTACAATCAAAAATACGACAAGAGTCTATTTTTGATAGTAAGTTAAAGAGTTTTTTGATTTCAAAAGATTTTTATAATCTGGAAGGTTTTTGGCTGTTTTTAGAAACAGTGCAAAAGTACAAACCGGGTCAAATAAAAACAATAGAACACAAAAACTCCCGATACAACCGACACGAGACAACCAATGACAGTGATGTGAAGAATGACACGAAAAATCGTAGACGCGATAAAAAATAATCTTACTGCTCGCTCTGGATTACAGTCTTTTAACCAGAGTAATAATATTATTTAAAAATTTAAAATTCATAATGTATGTATTGAATAAAAAAGATAATTAAATATCAATTCTATACCACGTAACAATAATCGGATATTTTTTGGTTCCGAAGCGGTCACATTACTACGGTAATTGACGCAGTTCATAACTTTGTAATGGCGTCCTGCCAAATTACGAATCTAGGGTAAATCCACGTTCCCGAGTGTATTTTAACAACACAATATTACAGTTGATCCTTAAAATAATATTCAGTATTTGTAATGTATAGGTAACATTGTAAGTAATTCAAATTTTGAATTTAATTTCGTAGACGTCAGCACAATGTTATCGCGGTATGAAAACCAACAAACGTCAAATAGGCTTTCTTAGAACGACCAAACTGTATGGTCTTCCTATTCCTCTTCTTCCCTCAAATTTGCCCTCCAAAATGTTCAATAAGAAGAGGTGTCCCATCATCTTTCCTCCTCTACATTCTACATATTCGTAGTAATACTACACTTCGATTATCGCAAATACTTCATTGTCCCTACTCTGCATATCGTGCATGATACCGAGACTCAATACCTACCTATACCTACCTACCTTGATACCTATTTGACTTGAGTTCGTCCGTAGTCACCTGCCTACGAAGCTATAGCTGTCTCTATAGTATTCTTGTATGTTTTCTATTATATGTTTCGCATTCATTACCCATAGTAGAACGATAGAGTTATTATTTAATAACACTTATTTTTTACTTTACGCACCACGAATATGTAAATTCTAATAGACACGAGTAAATTTACATACTACTTTTGTTTTATTCTTTCGCTTAGTCCTCAAAGGGCTCCCTGGAGATCACAAGTCGCCTCGACTCTACAAAAAAGGAAAGTCAATGTCTCTCCTGAGATCAGTTAAAGGTTGAGTTGAGAACAGTATGAATATAAAGCAAATAACATTACATTGGACATTGATAAAACCTAGTTCTTGGTTAGGACGTGAAAACCGGTCGAAGCCGCATACGAGGCACGACAACAGTATCGGCTCTATCTAGGTACTGGATAAAACCATATAACTTTAACATGTTACAATATCGTGTTGTTTTAAATCTGCCGCCATTACTGTCAAGTGTATCAGAGCTATTCGTAAAGTTGACAATACGATAACATGTCAAAGGCTTGGTTTTACCGTGTAGTACGTTTAAAAGCTTTGATTGTGTGGATGATAAAATATTAAAATTAGGGTACTATTTGGCCGCTACTGGTTTTGCCAGGAAGAAACAAACGTCAGCGGCGATGGTTTCCGTGTAATCAAATCTGACGGCTTCCGGCCGGGCAGCCTTCGCCTTACTGCTTTTGACGTCGATTAAACTCGAACAGCTTTTGGAAAATCGCAAGGTCCGTCCCACGCAGGTCGTAACGTCACTTTAATTGTGCTTTGTTCTTAAATAATGAATTAATGACCTATGTGTATTAGGTCACAGCACACAGTCGTAACCAAATAATTTTACGTACTAAAGGACAACTGCTGCGCTGCTTTAGAAACATACAATTATATGTTTACCGAGCTACCCAAGAAAGGGGATAGTGTTTTTCGGATGGAAGCATAAATCTGGGTATTCGGGTCTTTATCGAAGTGTAATAGGCAGTTCCTAATTTTCTAAAAAGCAAGGTTCAAAGGTTAATTTTGCGTTGAAGATAGTATTAAAGAAAGGTATAGAACAACATTCGGCTAATAATATTAAATTGGGAATACAATTACAATTAAATTAAAACAACAAAAAACCTCAAGTTATTAACTACACTAAAACAAGGACAAATACACTACTTAAGCCAAAAAGTCTAACCAGCTCAAAGAAAAAGAAATACTAAGACTCGTAGGCAAAGACTATTCCAGTAAATTGCAAGTTCCAGTCCTCAGTCCTGCCTGATTTCGTAATAGCCTATGATGTTAATATCCATATTCTACACAATAAATATAAATGTCGGGGGACAATCTCACACAAATTGACTTAGTTCCAATGTTTGTACTATGGGTAGTCGCATATAGGTACTATATGCACAACGATAAACTGACGGTTGTCTCATGAATGCGGGTGGGTCATACTTGTGTGTGTAGATGCACCGTCGCCGTAGTGTGCGTGTTTTATACACCCGCATGCGTGAGATTCAACAACCGTACTTATAGAGAAATACGCATAAAAAAGACTCAAATACAACTACTTGCGCTCATGACACAAATATTTGCCCTGGCTAGGAATAGAACCCGCGACTAACTTATCGCAGAGCAAGCAAAAGCAGCCGGATTTTCAAAGCTTGCTTAAAAATGTTATATACTTAGAACCTTGACACCTTGATTATCATGGCAATGCCTGTAATTTGATGTTTAGATTATAGTTCATTATGAGAAGGTAAGTATAATTTCGGGGTTTTAGCAAATTATACTTAATGACTTTGTTGCCAGTGTTGAGTTTGCTGCGTAACACAGTTTTTATGCTGTTTTATTCCTACTATTAAAATACTTGTTTGTCTCGACTGTCCGATATTATCAAAGCATTTTATAAATAATATTACAAAAACAATTGCTCTTTACCAAAAAAACTTGTATCGTGTATTACATCGACTATCGCCTCTTTTTTGCCATAGGAAATATACCTACGCAATGACGTTTTAAATATAGTTTTTGTAGATAAATTGTATGTAGGCTTAAGTATATCGAAGGTTAAAATATTGATCGTGCATGGAGTCGTTGAACTGCGGAGCGCGACCGGTCCGGATCTAGCTCAATGCTGCGCGGACACTGTCATTTCACGTAATCTCGAATAAAACTGCTTAATATTACGTGAGCTATGTAACCTAGTTTACTATATGTATATGTAAGTATACGTTGTAATTACCTAGCGAGTCAATCAAAACCCTTTTAACATCGATTTCAGTCAAGCAGGTTTTTTTGGAAGACGTGATTTAGACTAGGTATCAGCTAAAGTTTCTTGAGGCGCATCTCAATAACGAAGGTCACGTCTGCAGCACCAGTAGATTCACTTTATTTATTTGTTTGGTTTTACTGAATAAGTAGGTACCTAATTTAAATTTGAATTTATTAATTCGCATATAGTTTCGGGTGGTTGTTTTTGAATGCTAAGTTGTTGCATCTGTTTAAAGATCTTGCTGCTGCAGCATAGATGCTGCGTATATCTTATGTTATCACTCTTATCAGGTTGAGTATTGCCACCAATATACTGTCCCTAAAGTACGGAAACAAAAACTCTAGACCTACTGCCAATATCAATGAATAAATACCTGTAATAATCAGGGCCAAGAATCAGACTCAATTAACTATCAATTAGTATTAATTTTCGTTTCATATGTAAACCATGTCACCGATTAATTGAACTAAGAGCTAATTCAAATCTTCAATATCGAGACTCATAGACTACTAACGACGCTGTTAGCCTAGTTGGTAGATACCCTGCCTTCGAAGCTAGCAGTTCGGGACAATTTATCAATATAACATACGGAAAAATTACAATAATTTCGATTAAAATGCTCAATAACTCCGAAAGTAGGTACTAAAAATCGCTCAACATACTTGGGGGTTAAATCGATAGCTTATGAGCTGCCTTATCACCTTTTTCCGGCTTAGCTTCGATTTTTGGGACACACTGTATACCTATCTGAGCCTCTAACATTCTACTGTATAAAACCGTATTACATAAATGTGTAAATCACCAGTGATTCATCGCGATTCTGCGTGCGCGCTTCTCGCAACGCGCCGACGCAGCCGTGCTGCAACTGCTGCCGCCGCAGCTTACCCTCAATCACGTACTGTTTCCTCATCGCCAACACAGCAGGGCTTAGCTGTTTATAAACGTAGCACCACACCAGCTGAACTAACCCTGGGCTCAAGACTTTTTTAGGGTTCCGTAGTCAAACTAGGAACCCTTATAGTTTCGCCATGTCCATCCGTCCGTCCGTCCGCAGCCTAGCGCAGAGACTTTTAGTACTAGAAAGCTGTAATTTGGCATGAATATTCATATTAGTCACGCCAACTATGTAAGTGGTACAATAAAATGTAAAAAAAAATTTGGACAACTATCACGACTAAGTAGACATTATTTGTTCTTGAGATACAGGCGATTAAAGTGGTTATACCTACTAAAATCATCTAAGACTTGTTGATTTTATGTTTGTAGTACTTAACGGCTTGGAACCCTACTGAGCATGGTCCGCTAAATTCAAACGACTTGAAACAATTGTAAGTTCCCGCTTTCTATGCTAAGAAAGAAAGGTAGAAGGAAAAGCGTTTATTTACATACGATGAAAGTATGTATTTTAATCATAGAAAATGAATAGCTACTTTAGAATTAAAACGCACTCTGCCATTTAATGCGAAATGGTCTCAACTCAGCGTGCTACGACTGTTTTTGTATCCTGCGTTGGTGTTCCGCTGGGAAAAATTGATGAGTACCCAAAACGGTTTTTTACTTAATATGTATAATTTGGTCTTTTTTGCGTTATCACGTTATCAGCCATCAAGGAAACTATATAATTGTATTCGCGCTGCTAGTTTATTAATAGCAAAGATTTAACGGATTTTACGGTATGAAGTAGGTACGGAATCTCATATAGGTACCTACACCGAGTCAGATCATTAACTTATTTATGATGTCATGATGACTAGATGATGTGTTTTCAATTAAGTATTACTTTTTTTATATATATGTATACAAGGCATCGTGCTCTACTTCACCCGCAATCAACCCTCAATACGAATCCTTTGGATCCTCATACCTTTTCTTTTTTTCTTTGGATATCTACCTTTTCAGCACAAAGAATGCATACGCATCATAGGTAAACCTGTTGCAGTTGCCAATGCGTTAAATAAATAACGATTTCGACCAAGACATGAACGCACAATAAACTAAGTGCAATATTGGGCTAAAACGTCATATATACATACCACGTTAGGCGCAGTCCCAACCGGTTTAAAAGCAAAACCACTATTTCCAGACGGTTCTAAAAAGCCGTTCTCAACTTTAATAATCCTTTAATGATTGAAATTACCCAGATTACTGCAAATCCAGTATCCTACAAGATTATATGTTTCCACAAAGTACTGTCAAAACAAAAGACATTGTAAACAATTAATCGCTATCATCGGTGATAGTGCAAAACAGCGTAACTACGAAAGCAGATAAGGTGTAATATCGCACAACTTGTCATACAAAAGTTCATATATTAGCGCCTTATTGAATTTGCTAGTTATGCGGAATTGCACTATCAGTCGACGCTGTGAATCTGTGGAATTAAAACTGGTATAATGTTCATGTGGTTATTTATTATGATTGTGAAAACCGGATTGTAGGCGTCTTTACTGATTGCAGATGCAATAAATATATTGTAAAGCTAACTGAATAAATAAACACGCATACAGGTGCACGTATTCTACTAGGTTATATGCTTCTCATAAGGAATTAACTTCATTGAGGACATCATTATTACGATTTGATACGTTAAAAGTTCTTCGTTGTACTAAAAAAACAACAGAATAAACACTTGCTTTAATCCCTTTTAACGGGTCTCTACTACAAAGCTGGCTAGACGGACATATGTTTGTAAGCGGGCTGTACTGTATCTCATGAACCGCTTAACTATAAGCGCTGTAACAATATATTATACGATTATTTTATTGGCTACCTATAAATGTCATGTATATTACTTGAAACTCTTATCACTTATCAGAGTCTCTATTCAGGTGCGTTAAAACGATATCGTGTTTGACACGTTTAAGAATCGTTTATGTCACAGTCGCCATTATTGTAAATGACATAAGAGTTATCAAAACGTTGACAATACGGAAACAGGGCCTCTATTCAGGTGCGTTAAAACGATCTCGTGTTTGACACGTTTAAGAATCGTTTATGTCACAGTCCCCATTATTGTAAATGACATAAGAGTTACCAAAACGTTGACAATACAGAAACAGGTCAAAAACGATATCGTTATAACGCAGTTGAATAGAGGCCCAGAGGGCTTATTGTCTAACGCACTCGCAATCACGATCGTTTTCATTTTGAAAATCGAACGCTCGTCTGCATACAATATGAAAACAATTGCTCCATTTTGAAGCCGGTTGCGATTGCGAGTGCGTTAGACAATAGCACCTCGGGTCAAAAACGATATATTTATAACGCAGTTGAATAGAGGCCCATTACTGTATTGTAGTTTGATTCACGAGTCGATAACTAACTTCAGCGAAAATACCGGTCTCCCAAAACTACAAATAGATACCTACATGTTTTTAAGAGCTATCAAATACAACCTCATTCGTCGTCGAAAATGTAAAAAAAAAGCTTTATTTAAGCCGAGTTGTTTGATCAGTAGTTAAAATAACTAATTGTTAAAAATCGTAACTAATGGTTAAATCTCAAGGACATGTGTCAAATTTTCAATTCTTTTTTTGCATTTTATCAATTAGTTGAGTTAACTACTGATTAAACAACAGGCCCTTAAGCATATGGAAGGTACAACTTTGTGGGCGGAATTTAAATCTTAAGTAAAACCGCGGACAGACGGAGGCTACTATGCTATAAGGGTCCCTTGTTGAAGGAACCCTAAAACCATACGAATCTCAACCGTAATTGGTAAATTGACACCGCTATGGGAACCGTACGGGCCGTCCTCCTTTTGTGCATACCTGAACAATACCAGGAGGAGCACAAGTGTTGCACAGACCTTTGCATCACACCGTTGCCTCAGCATGCCGCCTGCTGCATAATAATCCTGCGTGGCAAGTCCTTGCTCATTGGTTAGTTTACTGTGTTTGGTAATTTGGTTGCATGATACGAAGAGCTTACTTAAATAAACACTTGTTCTAGTTATCCTAGTAGCTACTACATTATTTTTCTCAAACAAATCTTCTCCAAATCAGTCCATCCGTTTTGGGAGCTATGATGCTACAGACAAACACATGTATGATGAGTTAAACTTGAAACTCCTCTCTTTTTTGATCGAGGGTTAAAAGTTTCAAATACAGTTGATTTGTACCCATACACCCTTACTTATAAACGTAGAATAACCGTCCGTGGGGCAGCTTATGCGATGCTTTGTCACTTTCTGTTAGATGCAAATGTCACAATTACAGATAAGTACAAAGCTACCCCACGATTATTCCACGTTTGTAAGTAATAATGCTTAAGTTTTTACTTTTGATTTATAACGCCATAATAACACATATTATATTGTGACCGATTTCGTTGTAATTCGGTGCAAATCTTATAAGCCCTTCTTTCTTAATGCTCTTTCTACCCGGCGCGCCGAAAAGATGCTTTCTATTTCGAAAAATAGAACAATCATTAAAGCTTACTCCATGTGAAACAGTCCCCAAGCGTAGGAAGGTGTAAGAGCAAGTAGATTGATTGTATATTTGGAGTGACCACACTTTTTGTTTACGAAACGACACCGTATTTAACGCATTGGTGTGGCCGATCCTAGGGAAACATGATTGACAAAAGACGTCGAAAATGCTCTGAAAAGAGGAGTTAGGTTGGTTACGGTGTGCCCTGAAAAACAACAGAAACAAAACACTGCAGTGGCGGAACGTGCTTAATTTATCAGGGAATGTGGAACTAGCTAGCTCTCTGATAAGTGTAAATTTGACCTTGGGAGATCATTGATTTCAAGCTAGTGGTTGCCATTTTAAAATGGCTGCTATGTAAAATTATCTATGGTGTAAAGTTACCGTGCGGCGACAGTCGTTTTGCGTAACCAGCCACAGATATTAAGACTTCTTTGATTAGTTCGTACAATTACCTCAACATACTTATTAGGTACTTTTAGTGGTGAAAGGACCTAGTGCGTGCTCCAGTCGGATCGCTACAACCATCGTATCCTTGAACCTAGCGCCAAGCAGCAGTGTTTGCATTGTTGAGTTTCGATGTGGGAAAACACAACCGTAAAATGAATACGAGTAGCATAGAGGCATTCCATCTTAGTCCTAAGGGTTGGCAACGCATTTGCTTTTGAGTTTGCAAATGTATATGGCTCACAGACCTCACTTACTTTCAGGTGGTATGTGTAGTGGTTTACCATCTCCGAGCCATAAAATAACTTAATTTTGCAAATAATTATCTGTATAAGTATAATAAGCAGTTTTTATTTTAACAATACGTCTTAAATCCGTTTAGTATCCCAATAGGTTGTACCTATAGGGTACATGGTTAAAACCTCAAAAGCCTAGATATCATATTAAGGTAGCAAATAGGGTTGTTAAACTGTACTTACAGGAACGAACGAAAAGCTCTACCTATTCCAATTTATTCTATTTATGGCGACATACGGGCTCTATGGTCCAAATCAAAGTTTAGGGTTTACCAGTTTTCTTCTTCTTTTTTATTAATGTCGGGCCATTATGTATATAATCACAATTTGATAGTTTCGTCTGTTATTATAATGTCAAATACCCCGGATATGACGACTTGATAAATCAATTTTTTGACCCGAATAACCCTCTATTCCACAACTTTCATCCAAATCCTTGGAGCCGTTTCCGAGCTTTAGATTTTTATTTACAAATATAAAAGAATTACTCGTTTAAAGGTATTAGATAGAAAAAATAATACGCTTCGATTCGGTTTATGTGATTTTCGTTACAATGTTCCGTGAATAATTATCTAAAATGATGGTGAAAATTAATTAACTAGCCTATCATAGTGTGCCACTGCTGGGCAAAGGCCTCCTGAAAATTATGGTGAAAACCGTATCAAAATCTGTTGCGTTAGCGGCAGAGTAAGCGGATTAGAGTTAGCGACAGACAGAAAGACAGACGATTTCGTTTCATACAAGGTATGTAAAGAAAGTATAAAGATGGGGACTGGGGACTGTACCTTAAATAAAAAGTAATAATTTGATATTTAATTAGAATAGTAAAACTATAATAACGATTATATACAAATGTTATTCGAATTACAGAATTACCTACCGAAGCAAATTGTTTTACATCCGCACCAGACTCAGCACGCAATGCAAGTTTCTTTTATTTTTCAATACGATTTCCCACTCAAGAAAAAACATCTACCTACTTACTTACATACATTCTTCTCACATTTATGTCCAATGAATTAACTTAATATCTACGGTCAATTGTGTTAAAATAGCGAGCGTTGTTAGCACGCGACAAATCTGTATCATAACTATGTAATTTAAATACAATCGCCGACATGCTTTAATAATCGGTCCAATTATTACGCAACACGCCATAGGAGGCACTTGTCTACGTCAAGGTGTCGAGATCGTTGTATCATTTAGAAGCCTTTTAGAGGTCGTCTAACTTACAGGAAAATATGGTAAACTTGTGATTACGGTAACCTTCGGGGATGGAGATGGCTGATTGAAAAATATCCGGTTTTACTTTTGATTATTTATATTTACTGATTAATCTGATTAAGTTTAATCTCACTCACTTGACATTGGAGAAATCACTGCGGAACCGCTCTTAAATGCTAGTCTATCCAACTGACTACTCGAACTCAAAATATTTTTTAAGATCTCTTGCAAGAGTTATAGTTAATAGTTAAGTTTTAGTCTGCGATGTCTGTAGAAAATTTATTAATACACATTGGTGCTTATAGTTTTAGCCCTTGAAATATATATTAGTATGGAAAACACGCACTAATTTTCTACAGACATCGAAGACTAAAACTTAACTATATATATATATATATATTTGTTAAAAAAACTATTTTCTTCAAGTTAGCAACTAAAATCACTAATTAAGTTAAACCAAATTGAAATGAAATATTGCTTTACATTATTCAAATACATTTTTTTAGGTTTCTCCGTGTCGTTAGTAACAATTATGTAGTTTGTCCTTATTATTATGTTAGTGAGAGTACCTATAGTGTACAATAAATTAGCAAAAATTACATTAAGAACTAAAATTAACAAATCAAATTATTTTAAAAAATTTTTTTTGTAAAATTTGTCACTAGGTACTTAGACAATCGACACGAACCTATAAGTAGTTTTGTCCAGTCTCCAAGAACAGGGCCATCCACCCTATCAGCAACAATTGCCAAGAAACTGCAGTTGGTACTGCCGCGTCATCTGCCCTTCAGGGACGTGATACGCTTGCTCACGATGGACTGGGGCCCTAGCCAAGATGCAAACGCTACTAACGTTTTTATTTACTATCACTCTAAATGATAATTATTACATATATTTTAAGTGACAGAAAAGAAAAATATTAGGAGCGCTGGGACGTGTTCGTGTTAGCCTCTGTGAGCATCCCCGATGCACTGCAGTTCTGTGGCAGACCCAACGGAGACCCTACTGTTGTTGTACTGTACGCGCAGGGCACTGTGAGTCTTCTGCGTATATTCTACCCATAGACGGGAAATTTTCAAAGATTTCTAGAATTTACTTGAATTCGTTGTGTTGTTCCAGAGACTCGATTTCTGGAGCTGTTCGTGCGCGGCTGCCGCATGGACTCGGAGCGCGCTCGCGCCAAGTTCGAGGCGTTCTGTGCGGCGCGCGCGCGTCACCGCGACCTATTCCAGTACCGCTCGCTCTCCGACCCACCGCTCAACGACGTCTGCAATTTCATGTAACTACCCTTCCTCATGCGAACAGACCGTGTGATGCATCAAGGCCTGTAAAGTTCCTGGCAGGGAAGTCGGGAATTTGCCTAAGACTCCGAGGTGCGACAGCCGAATGCGGTTGCTCGTGATCGCGCGGCACCTCACTGAGGACTAGAGTTTATCGCTAGGTTTTCAGTCGATATACCGGCCGTTCTCGGTCGGAGAGTCAGACGTAAGAACCATCCTGTGTCCCCCAGAACTTGGGTGGTATGCGTGATTGCGTTACCCAACATAAATAAATTTCTGTCAAAAAATGAATTTTTGGGTCAAGCTTTTCTTGCAGTCTGACTATTTTTTTGCAGTCTTTTAGTTCTTATCAAGACCAACACAATAGTAAGTCCAAATTCGGTGGGTCTACATTAGGTTTAGCGAAGATCCTGTCGCCCCCTTCAGACTCCATCATCAAACCAGCTCGATTGTTCAATATTATTATATTGTCATTAAAGTTACGTAGGTATACCAAAGTTCAGCCTAATCGGAAACCGGGAAGTTTGCTAATTTAACTTGCAGGATTTCATGACAGACACCGGGACAGATGAAACTAAAAATAAAAGCTTGTAAAAAGGTTCCTGACCTTTCTTAATTTTTAACCGAGTCAAAGTTATCGATAGATGCTCTTGATATTTCTACATTATATAAATGACCACAAAAGAAACAGCCAGGCCTGAGGTTAGTTTAGTTAGCTTAAGTATATTTTTTTTACTAACCAGGGATATAGTGCCGCTTCCAAAGCTGACGGACGAGGGCCTGCGCGTGACCATATTTCGCATCCGGCCGCAGTACCCCGAGGGTAGCGCCGACATAGGGAGCGCCGTGCGAGCCATCCTGCTCGTGTGCGACGCACGCATGCGCGATGAGACGCCCATCCTCGGGGACGTCTTTATCTGGGACGTGAGTACTTATTATCATCATTGTATAAGTAGAACGCCGTGCGAAAGTTTTTGGACTTTATAATTATTATAAACTATGTTCAATCGACCAAATGGAACCCTTTCTCTCAATTACTAAACGGCTTTCACACCTACTTTAGGCATTTATTACCATGGACTTATTATAGAAATAAGTCCATGGATACACCACGGGACAATTCTTCGGGTAAACGACTCCCTGAACCCTTCTCTTCAGTTCTTTGGTGGGTCAAAGTTTCTATTTTATCGATTGTCCATTTCATTTAACGGGTACACGTGAGAACCGGGTAATTATTTGTGACGGGATTCTAGGGCTTAGGAATAGAGATATACGAGTATGTTAGTTTCTCGACTCCTGTGTCACACTAACATTTTTTTAAACTCGTTACGAAAGAAAGCAAACTGCCAGTGTGTGAAACCCTCAATTTATCATCAGCTATCGGCGGTGCGCGCGTCGCTAGCGGCGCGGGTGGCGGCCGCGGCGGGCGCGGTGCGGCGCGGCATCCACCTCGCGCACGCAGCGTACCCGCAGAGGCTCAAACGCATCCACCTCGTGGGCGCGTCGCCATTCTACGCCTCGCCGCTGCAGATCATCCGCTCCTGCATGAACGAGAAAGTCAAGCGAAGAGTCAGTAAACAATGACATCTCTTTTATTTATTTTGCATGTTGAAATGTGCAAAATAAAGTACATGAGGCTGCATCGGTACAACGTTACCATATTGCTTGACGTGTTGCCGTATAGTAAAAGTTTTGATAGTTCTTATTTACTTGACAGTAATGGCGTCCTAATTAAAAATAATATCTTTATACGTCAAAAGCAAAATGTTTCCGTCTTCAAGTGCAGCCGTTTTGAATGGAGGCCCTGGGCTGGGCTCTATTACACTCGGGTAAACCATATTGTCTTTGACGTGTTATATTATATGGTATCGTTTGTAACTCGTCATAGTCGCTTAAGTATCTAAATCGAGATATCTTATCACCACCCTTGAAATAGGTATCATTGAGGACTTCCAGTAGCCATCAGTGGTCTTCATCATCAGTTCACTAAATGATACTTTCTGCATAAATACCAAAATCGCAATATGTATGCCTATTATGTTTGAGGAGATCCCCTCATCATACCAACTTGGTAGCAATGGGCCCACCACACCCTATGAAACGAAAAAATCACAATTGACGGAGTAATCGCGTAACAAACACACAAAAATTAATAAAATAAAAAACAACATACAGTCGAAATGATAAAACCTCCTCCTTTTTTGAAGTCTGTTGAAAAGGGGCTAGGTCTGTTGTATGTGGTTGTGTACAAAATTAATATAGAACTTATGTCAACTTTCAAATATAGAATGTCAAACGGTCGGTACAGATGTGTTACAACTACATACAACAGGCAACCTTTACTTAAGTTTTCACCTATACCGGTATTTGGTGATTGTGATTAGGTACGACAAACCAATCGGGTAACATGCAAAATCAATTGTATTGTGCAAGTTCTGAGTCATCGGTAATTATGAACGACCCTCTCATTGTTGTCTTTACAATTACGAGGAAATCAATAAATCAAATCAACCTTCAAATTAATGCAACCACTGAGATCTTGACGAAGAGTTATCACTTACCTCTGGGAGTACCTATTATCCTATTTTGACCCTCGGACTTCCAGGTGTACCATTCTTATTGAACCCCTGGACTTCCAGGTGCACCATCTTCATGGAATCTTACAGGGGTATACCTTCCTTGTTAAACCCCAAGTCTTCCAGGAGTATCATCATTATCGAACCCCCAATCTTCCAGCCGGCATCTCCTCCGTGTATGCGGACTATATCTCCGATATCGGAGGCAAGTATAGTTAAGCATTGATTATGCTTCTTTATTTTCCAGTTTTACCTGAACGCTAAACCAGAAGAGCTCCTCGAACACATCCCTGCGCGAGTGTTGCCAGCCGAGTGGGGCGGCGAAGAGGAGTCCATCGACGTGATTGCCAGGAAGTGGCGCCGCCGCGTGGATGAGATCAGAGACTACCTCCGCAGCCTCAACGAGCTGTCCCCGCCCCCCACCAAGCAGCACGCCGAAGCCGATATCTACGGTGCAGTCGGCGCGTTCAGAAAACTCGATATCGACTAGCATAAAACAACCCCATAGCCCGCACATATTCGAAAAATACAGCCGAAAACGAGGGCGCAGTTATGCGTTAAAGTGAGATGCAAGAGTAAAGCTCTCCGTCTCAAATTAGACTGTGTGTCACGACTGCACGAATGTGTCGAGGAGCTGCTAGATTATCCTTGGTAGATTACCAAAATGGGCGCGAAAAGGAGGGGTTGTGATTGGTCTATTACAGGTGTCCTGTATTTAGAGGTATACAATCAAGGATGGTTGATAATGTAATACCTACTCGTACATGCCTTTAAGGGAGTAAGAGAGTAGAAGAGCTTGTTTACACTTTAAAAGTTCATGTACTTACCAAAATACCTTTTTTCCAAAAAAAATACTTTTGCGTAGATAATGTTTAACAAAGTTTTTAGTTAACTTTGCAACCCAGATTTTTAAATAATGCTTCACCATTATCTTTTTCTATTTATGCAGTACCTATTTGACAGTAAGTAGGTATACTACTGAAATGATTTCACCAATATGGACGCTGGTTGTCATACATTTATTTTTAGACATAAGAATTCTTCAGATAAATGAAAATAAATGAAATGAAAAGTTCAAGATAAATGAAAATAAAAATGTTGAATATTTAAGATACTGTTGAATTTCGGACAGGGCACTACATGACCTTTGTTACTGCAAATGAGCTCTGCTATGCTTTCTTCCTACTCCTGTATGTTATTAGGTCCTTTTTCTTAGCGACCTTGTTATGTTATAAGTAAACCAAAGAGGAAGCGTGGAGGTAACATTCAGTCGTTTTTTTTTTTTAAATATCGACTAAATAGATTTGTTGTAAAGTTCTTTTTACACAATAAATGAAATCAAAACAGTTTAGTGAAAGCTTGTGTAAAAAAATTTCACTAAACTGTTTTGATTGCTGAAGCTGAAGCTTGTGTAAAAAAATAAAATAAATGTAAGTTATATTAATATTATAAATATGCAGTTAAGTTTTAAGTTTCATGTTTAAAGGTTTATCTATTTTAAGTTAACATTTTAATTTCGACGATAAGTAATCTAATGTAATGAGAAATTAAAGGTATACGTATTGCAACAACTTTATTTTTTTTCTTAACACGCGTGTGCTTACGCAATTGGCCATTAGAATAAATCATTTGTTACGCAAATGTTCAAGTACAAGTAAAACTTATTGTGTTTTATAAGATCACGTAGGTAATATATCTTCAATAACAATGGCAAGCTCGTGGACCTTAAAATGTGCTTTCACCGTTTTATATAAAGGTCAAAACACAGCTGGAAATAACCTCAGTTGTAATTAAATGGGCGCCGTGGGATATTGAAATGAAACAAAATATGTTTCGGTCAAAAATAGCGACCTCTAAGCTATCTTATTGAGATTGCACAACCTAAAATGTTTGTAACCTCTGACGGGACACTTTAAACACTTTAAACTCGCCAGTTAATACGTCCGTCGAGTTGAAAAACGAGTTGTTTCGAGAGAATCACCTACTAGATGCTCAAACGAAATCATACTTATTCGTCGACTAAGTTTGTATTTCGAGGGGACTGAATTAAGCGAACTGAGAAACACCTTTCCATCCTACTAATGTAGGGTAGGCTGATTGTGTTGCAGTTTTACTAGCTTTTACTGTTTCTATTTGCAAAAAAAATATCCATCCTATATAATCGGTTCCAAAATTTGTAAGGCATGTCAGGAAACTTTTTTTTTTCTGTAAGCACAAGGTCATACGTTCTACGTTCGTCAATCGCTCAAAAACGGTCGTCGTTATTACTTCTATAAGAGCTGTCAAAATAGATTACTTATCTTGCATATACTTAATGTATAAAATGTACTTACACAAGGAAGTAATTCGTTAAATAAACCGCCAAACCTGAAGCTACGTACATTTTTTTTATAAGTTTTATTATGTTCATTTAGATGAGGCTAACAACAACATGAAGATGCTGGACGTAAGCGGTATCACATAGTAGATTTTAGGTAAGGATACCTACATTATTATATTATACAGGACTTAGCTTAATAAATCACTCATTAAAGTACCTAGAAAAAATAATGGAACGTGGTACGGTCGGCCTAGTGTGACTGCACACTTTACTGTTTTTTTACTTAAACGTCATGTTAGAACTGCTGCTTTAACTTATTAATCTGTCAAAGGCGTTAAAGCGACAAAGTACGCAAGTGAACATTTATTTCAAATCTTAACCGCTTTGTCCGTCGAGTGAGCGAGCTCGTACGACTTCGTTCACTCGATCGTCCGTTCGACAGAGAGCCGTTTTTAAGAGAACAAGTGATCGGAATAGTCCGGCTAATTTACCTAAAATCGAAAGGACTAATATAGAGTGGGTACAACCAGGTAAAACTTAAATTATTTTTAATAAATTTACAAAAAATGGATTCACTTCGAAAAAATGTTTTTATTAATTCCAAATGCAAAGTTCGAAGTCGAACGCGTTGATGTCTTTTAGGTATATAATAAAGATCAAATTGACGACACGGTGGCCTAGTTGGGAGTGACCCTGCCTCCGAAGCCAGCGGTCCTGGGTTCAAATCCCGGTAAGGGTAGATATTTGTGTGATGAGCGCGAAATTTGTTCCCGAGTCTTGGATGTTTTCTATGTATTTAAGTATTTATTTCTCTATATAAGTAGTTTATCGTTGTCTAGTACCCATAGTACAAGCCTAGAGCTTAGTTTGGGACTAGGTCAATTTGTGTGAGATTGTCCCCTGATATTTATTTATTTATTTATTTATAATTAATGCTAAACCGAAAATACAAACAAATTATTTAAAATTTATAACATAAAATCTGACAGTTTGATGTGGTCAGTATGCCTAGCTATTTTTCATAATGGCTTTTGCTTTACCGTGCTTTTTATTTTTTTTATAGGTGTATCCTTATTTTGGTCAAATAAGTTATGTACTGGTTGCCAGGTTCAATTACTTAGATTCGTTACAAAAATATCTGACTAATTAAAAATCTCCTTCTTTTTGAAGTCGGTTAAATCTGATATTAATTAAATAAATACTTAATTATTGTTATTATACTTGCTACGGTCGATTATCACAAAAGTCACGCTGCCGTATCGGTCTCGACACATACATACAGGGTGTAAGGGACGGTCCAACGAAAACTGAAACTGTGGTTTCAGACCATTATACTGAACTGAAATCCGTTGGAATTTTTTTGCGGAAACGTAAGGTTAAATTTTGACTTTTTCAAACAAAACTCAGCGCGCAATGAAACCGTCACTTCTAGTACGCAGAAGCAACGCGATAGGTAGTTATAGTACGTTTATCAATGGGAGCGGGCGCGGCCGCGCCGGCCGCCTCACTCGTCGATCGCCGCCGGCGTCGGTCGGTTCATTCACCCGCGGTCACGTGTCCGCGCGCGTGATTCCCTACATAACGTAGAAATAATCTCTCCCTGTTTAAAATAATCAACAATTACCTACTGCCTTCAGTGTCTACTTATTAAACGACATCAATGGTAACAAGGTTTTTTAAAATTAATTAACTTGCCTACCTATCTACTTCTTATTTTTTTGAAGTACCTGATGATAAGAGGTTATCGGCATTGAGTGTTTAACATGCTCGTGGTTATGGGTTATGAAGGCACCTACCTACTGAGTATTAAACATTACAGTTACCTAGGTATGTTATGATGACCTTATAAGCAAAGTTAATAGGTACATAAGTTTACAAACTTATGTGGCAGCAACTAACCATCATCCAAACTCCTTTTGTCTAAAGTTTAGCGTTATTAGCAAACAATCTCTCTCAAATCTAATAACGTTAAATACCGTAGGGACCTACCTACCTACCTACCTAATTTAATTTTAAAGCCTGACAAGATTCTATTTGGCCCTATTTCAATACAAATTAGTATTGAAATAGGGCCAAGAATCTTGTCAGGCTTTAATGATGGATTACTTACCGTCCGACAACTTCTTTAACTTTTTATTTGGTAGTAGTAAGGTGGGTAGGTGCCCTATTTTTGACTGGAATGGTAAACAAGTGGGTAGTTAGGTAGGTAATTTTTCATGCGTAGAATAAACAGTTTTTATTGTAGGTTACTCTTAAAGTTCATCAAAGGTTATCCAACGAGTTGGCACAAATCACAAGACAGAAATACTAGCTAGCACACGTACAATAACACACGAAAGAACAGACTCATAAACCAACACTCGAGCAAAGGAAATCAGTAAGAAAACAAAAACGCATTGCGCACACCAACAGGTAGGTGCCTACGCACACGCACAGCCTCGAGAAAAATAAGATTAGGTACCAAGTTCAGATTCAAAGTTTAAATCTATCGGCGGTTTGAATATTGGTTATTTAATTAATAAATTGCAGAGCTATTAACCGCCGCGCCGCCCAGAAGTAAATACCTACCTACCTACCTAGTCCAGTCGAAGCATTTATAACATTTTAGTGCGTGCGGCCGAAGCACAAGGTTCGGCAGTAGGTAAGTTTAGTTTACCTGTTATTAGTTCGATAACGAATTGAAAAGTGATTGGTTTCAAATAATAACATTCCAGGGCTGGAATTCTACAAGGTAATAACGATATCGTTTTTTACCTGTTTCCGTATTGTCAACGTTTTGATAACTCTTATGTCATTTACAATAATGGCGACTGTGACATAAACGATTCTTAAACGTGTCAAACACGATATCGTTTTAACGCACCTGAATAGAGGCCCAGGCAGGCATTTGTAAATTCAATTAAACAAGCGTTGTTTCTACTTAGATAAAGATAGTGGCAGGTAGGTACATACCTACTTATCGGGCTTAGGACCGTCAAAAACACCGATTACAGTATACTTAATAGAATAGCACAAACGATTCTAAAGTAAAAAAGTGATATTTGCGACGTCTACCTATTTAAAAAAAAAAAAACAATTATTAAAGTTATGTAAACGATTGTAAAATCAACCTAATCACATCGATGAAGCTTCTTATAAGTTTTAAATTACCTTGAGTGTTGTTCGAAGTGTCCTCCTCTGTTTGAGTGGCACACCAAAGCACGTCTTTTCAAATTGTCTGACATTTGCGACAAAAGTGACAAAACAAACAAACTCATCACTTCGCACAGTACCAATCGAATGCTGATATTATCAGTCGTCTTAAGCTCACTACCTAATATTGTTTATTTATTGCACACTTTCGATTTGCATAAACTTAACCGTTTAAATTCACCAACGTTGGTTATGTACGCTGCACATTGGTAGGTAGGTACCTACGCACCTAAAATTGTCGCTCGTGAAGGCCGGTTCGGGAATCTTTTCCGATACGTAGTTTAAAGCTCTTAGTTAACTATCACCACACTCATTTGAATTCGCACCATGTCAGTGTATTCCCGAATTACTTTGCAAACATTCGATTTTGCACCACCGGCGGACTATAATAAAATACGGACGTTACCGTTGCGCGCGGCGTGCCGTCTCAAACTGTAAAACAAAACAAATACTTAAGACAAAAAAAACATAAAAGTTCGCCAAATTTCAAAGGGTGCGAGTGAGAGGGCATCGGGGCGCATCCGCTAAGTACCTGCTTAGTTGCTTACCTAGTTAAAAATGATTTAACAAAGCCGAGCCGCGCCGTGTTAACAATTCTTAAACATTAAAAGGATACTTAGGTACGAAGTGTGTCATTAATCAGTTACGTTACATTATTCACCTGGCCAGTAAAACTTACCAGTTTAAGATAACGGCCTCTAGGTACTCATGGAACCGATCAATACTGATTTTGATTTGAATTTTAACTTAAAAAAGAATAAGTAGGTAATAATCTATGGCCTTAATAATCGCTCGCCCGGTCGACGGTTAGACATAAAAACCGTTTTTAAGATATAACAGCTACGCCCCTCCAATGTGTGTACGGTGCTGCATGTGGATGCATTTTTAATAGGTCGCCTATCTAGTGTGGTGTAAATAATGCACATATCGAACATACCAGTCTTTCCTCTGCTCTTACCATGTAGCATCTTGTGGCAAGCGGCGGTCTAATAAAATTTTAGAATAATCATTAATTACATGGCGGCAAACAATTTGTTTTCCCGAAACTTGTCTTTGCTGTTGAATTTGACCCTTTTTCGGGTCCGTAGCTAACTGTGTACTGATTTATTTATTTTCTACTTCAAATTACAGTACCAACGGTTAGCCATTTAAGTAGCTTTACACTCTTGGTGCTTTGTCACTTTAACGTCATGTTTAAACTACTGCACTGATATTATGAAGGTCTTAAACCGACAAGGTACTAAAGTGTGCAGCTACTTATAAGGCCAGCTACCACAGCGAAAATCTTGAGCACTTTGGAGCCTTTTCATAATAAGTTTCTAGCTCAACGTCAAATGCCTACGACAAGCATGACAAGGCTCAAGTATGCTGCTTTATTTTATTAGGTGACTGTATTTGTGAGACTGTTATTAAGTAGGTACAGTCAAGGACGTTAATTGTTATGCCAATATGGAACCCTGTCACAATGACAGCGTCAAACCACATGAAAGAAAAAGGTAAAATAATTATAGTGGCATAACGGCATTAAAGTCCTTGACTGTACGAGAGGTTGGCACTCTTCTTCTACTTTTGGGTAAGTACACAAGTAGCTCCAATGCTGCCGATTATCTGAGGTAATTTCTACTGCTGTGATTCAAGCAAACAAGTTGGCCTCTATTCTACCAGGTTAATTTTATTTTTCGGTGTGTTCACCGGGTTAGAATAGTGCCACTCCATGTCTTCCCGTGGATGTCGTAAGAGGCGACTAAGGGAATAAGGGCTTCTAGTATTGTTAGGCAATGGGCTTGCAACCTGTCACTAATACACTAGTAAACATCTCAGCCTACTTTTGCAAAATGTGGTTACAAAATTATTAACATGTCTTTTTAGAGTTGGTATTTCTGTAGCTCTGCCTACCCCACTCTGTGAATGAAGGCGTGATGTTATGTATGTATGTATGTAATTTTATTTTCAGTCTAATAAAACCTACCAGTCTGTAATCGTGGGAGGAGCGCATCCAAACTGCTAACGTTACCGTTTCTTTTTGGTACTCGTATCTCGAAGTGGTGGCGCGACGCGTGTTTGATTTTTTTTTTCATCACAGCACCTCAAAAAGGGTGGTTTTGCTGTTTAAAGACAGAGAGCAAAAGTCGATTTTGCTACGAGCGTGAGCGAGCGTGAGACAATTATAGGAGATTGTACAAGAAGGGCATAAAACCAACCATTTTATCCAAGACTTATGGTACCTATCCATCCGAGCCAGCAGGCGAACTTTTTCTTGGAATTAAGGCAGCAAAGATTGTTGCATTTTTTCCATTAGTCCATTAGGTGTGAGCATTATTTCCTCTTCACTTGACGACATTTTAATTAAATTCCGTAACACAACAAATTTTGCAAAGAAAACAACTAATTAATAGGCCCAAACGAGACAAAAACCTGTTTCCCGCCACTGTTTCTTTCTTTTTTTTGTTAAATGTTGTGCATGAGATTTTTAACTTAGGTTCAACGGAGTGCTGCCAAGTCATACGTTGATTTTCTAATGTTTCTGTAAATAATGCTTGCTTTTAATAACAAGTTTACTTAGAGCAGTCACCTCGTCTGTCTGTCTGGCTGTAGTAGGGCTTGGTTGTCAAATAAAATGTTATTTTATGCAGTCTATACCCAGCATAGAGAAGGACTTTAAAAGCATAAGAAGTGAAAAGTAACATTTTAATTAATTTTCACAATGTGTAAAGGTGGTCGTGGTGTGGCACCATGCGGGCGGCGGGGTGATGGCGTTTAATGTTCACCATGTGGTCTTTTTTACCTTAAGGTAATATTTTCCCGCTGCTGCGGTGAAAAGTAGTATGTGCAACAGAATTCTTGTTTTGCAGCAAAAAACAACTTTGCTCTCTTGCACAAATAACTCTTATCTATCTCTCATGTTCGGAGAATATCTCAATGGCGGGATGAGAAAAGAAATTACATTCCCAGGTACGTAAGTCATTTTGAAAAATAATAATTAATAAACTCATTTTTTTAAACTCGATTAAGTTAAACAACATTCGGTTTAAAGAAATCATTTTTGCATCACAATAAAATTGAGACGAAGTAACATTAACTATTTCGTCCATATTATTTGTACGAGCAACGCAAACGCATTTGAGACGTTTTTTTGAATTAGCAACTTACACTAAGGTCTCTGAAGTTACGTGCGTTAAAGGGACTAGTAACTTTGAGCGGACGCATAAAAGGCATCGTGGTTTATTATTATTTTATGTCTATCTTTAAATGTTACGTTGTTATGTTTGTGTAGTTATGGAATATCATAGCTTAAGATGATTCTAGTAAGAGTTCCAGCAAGAAACGAAACTTGACTGATATTGTCAGCAAATTTAAGAACAAAAAACTAGAAAGGGTTCTATTTTAGTTGGTTTTTCCCTCTATTTCAATCGTATCGCTTACGATTTGGACGCCTGTACTGTCAAGTTAAATAGTAGTAGCCCGCCCCAAACCTACCTCATTAGTTCCCTCATAAATTGTCAAGCAAACGTACGAGTGTACAGGTTGATAGCTAAATTATTATTGATACAAATTTGTCATTTGCTGAGAAATACTAGTTTATTGTTTTTATTCTTTCAAGTAAACAAATCGTACCAACCCTCTTACTTCATGGTTTCATGGTTTCAGTGAGAACGAGCAAGTGAAAGTAAAGGTTCTTTATTTTCCCAGGGAACTTAAGATTTCAAACAGTGATCAGTTAAAATAAAATGTGGGCCCGCGCTATTTTTTAGTGTGCCGAGAACAATGCGTTCTATGTACAAACAACCACGCGCGGATTCGCATTTAATCTGCATTACTCCTGACACGCATTCAGTGTGTCGAAGCCTTTATATCATGAATGGAAGACAATCTGTGCAGTTTTTTATTAAAACATTTGAGATACTAATTCACTGCCAATTAAAATCACTGCTAATTATAAATAATGACCCTGACACGATACTTACACGTAATGAAACTAATGAAACCGACCAATATGACATTTGAGTTGGTGTCACGACGACTGAATTTCGTACTAATCTTTAAACCATATTTTCTCATTCAATGAATCATAGAATTATTTGAATCCAGATCATCTCAACGGCAAAATGTCCGTCTCAAAATGTCAAGTCAATGAGTAGGTTCCAAATAACTGAATTTCATAATACTGTGATATTTAGATCCTAATCTCAGATTGACTTAGGTACCACGTGTTTTTTAATCGACAAGTAGTGAATATCTGACAAATAAATGTAGCCCTTTCCCTTTCTTACACTCGAAAATAGACAAAATGAGGGCTGTCGTTAGTTGAAAGATAAATCTACTTGTCGATTGTGAAAAAGGTCTTATAATGACTCGCACACATACACATAACATCACGCCTTCATTCCCAGAGTGGGGTAGGCAGAGCTACAGAAATACCAACAACTCCAAAAAGACTTAATTTGACGATTCTGTAACAACATTTTGCACATGTAGGCTAAGATGTTAACCTGGGCTGGAATTCTACATGGTAATAACGATATCGTTTTTGACCTGTTTCCGTATTGTCAACGTTTTGATAACTCTTATGTCATTTACAATAATGGCGACTGTGACATAAACGATTCTTAAACGTGTCAAACACGATATCGTTTTAACGCACCTGAATAGAGGCCCAGTGTATTAGTGACAGGTAGCAAACCCATCGCCTAACAGTACTACAAGCCTTTATTCCCTCTTTAGACGTAGTCGCCTCTTACGACATCCACTGGAAGACATGGAGTGGCACTATTCTAACCCGGCAGCCACACGGGGTATAATGACTAAAATTTAAAAATTGACAATTCTTATAATACCAGAATCCGGATTATTTGATTAGATTTGAACGGAGATGGCAGATAGCGAACTAAGACCAAGTTGTTTGATCAGTAGTTAACTGAAATAATTATTTAAAAGAATAAGTATCAAAATTTTTACATATTTCGTTTAGTTTTTTTTTTTTTTTTTATGTTAAGGAGAAGGCACACGAGCACTCAGGCCACCTGATGGTAAGTGGAAACTGAGACCCATAGACATTTGAATTGACTTTTTTTTTTTTGTTTTAACCATTAGTTACGTTTTTTAATAATTATTTTACTTAACTACTAACTGATCAAACAACAGGCCCTAAGCAAGTTAAATAAAAGCTTGTAAAACAGACAAGTGCGAGTGTCACTCGCACATTAATGGTTCCGTAAAACCCTGTATGAAGAAAGTTTCACTTTAAGACAAATTAAAGAAATCTGTGATGAAAAAATATCACCCACGCGTCATTTGACCCAGAATCATTTGTTTATTTTAATAATTTTCCGTTACGTGTAATTCATTAAATTAACCAAAGTAAATACAGCTGATTTTCATGTCGAGGTTGGAACATTTAACGGTATTCCAATGATTGTAGTGATTCAAGCAAACAAGTTGGCCTCTATTCTACCAGGTTAATTTTATTTTTCGGTGTGTTCACCGGGTTAGAATAGTGCCACTCCATGTCTTCCCGTGGATGTCGTAAGAGGCGACTAAGGGAATAAGGGCTTGTAGTACTGTTAGGCGATGGGCTTGCAACCTGTCATTAATACACTAGTAAACTTCTTGGCCTGATCGTGCAAAACGTGGTTACAGAATTATAAACAAGTCTTTTTAGAGTTGTTGGTATTTCTGTAGCTCTGCCTACCCCACTCTGGGAATGAAGGCGTGATGTTATGTATGTATGTATGTATGTAATTATACCAGCAGTTTCCTGCGACTCCGTCCGCGTCGAAGTCGTTAATCGCGGGTAAAAACCCTATGTCCTTGGTCGGGATTTAATTTATCTAGCTCCATACCAAATCTCATCGAACATCTATTCAAAATACAAATAGGAAAAATAGTTCCGCGGTTTTTTTGTAAAGTGATGTTTTTAATGCTTGCATATTTAGCCAACAGATTCAAACTTGGAAACCATTTTAAAAGTAATTGGACCACGCATAATTAAAGAGTTCGGCCTTAATATGATTAAATAGATTCATATTCGAAATAATTAATCGTGTTTCACGAAATTAAATCCTTTTTTTTTAATATTTGCACAATTGACATTTTGAGGTTATTTCGACACCCAAAAATATGGTCCATACACAATCACTGAAAATGGCGATAATCCTCCATTCACAAACACCGTGATTGGTTGTTTAGGGGTTTCCAAAGTAAATAAATAAAAAAACTTTAATCCCTAGATACAAGGAGCTTTAGTCCCGATTCGCAGAGATTTAAGTAGCATTTTAAGAGCATGAGAAATGAAAAAGTAATTTTATTTCTATGTGCAAGTAGGTAGCGAAGTGAAGCGCTGCAGGAACAGGTACCTACTGGTGGTACTTGGTGACCTCGCGCAGAATATGGCCAGCGCCTCCTTATCGAGCCGGCAGTGGTTGTGCTCGACCGCGTTGAGCGTGCGCGACACGCAGCTGACAGCCCGCTCACTGCGGATGGCGTACCAGTGCGCCAGCACGGTCGACATTATTTAAAAATTGTGTAAGAGGAACAAAAAGTGCTCAAGTTCGAAATTAAGTGACCGTAATACTTAAACATTTCCAAATACATTTTTATACGAAACATTGTTTGACTGAGGTGCGCTAGATATTACATCCAATTAGCTCTACGCCGTCTTTATTAATTATGTGACTGAGATAATTTACACTTTCTTGCAAAAATCTACATTTACTTAACATCCCCCAATTCCCTATTATTGGAACCTGTAATCTACTTTATACGTATATCGCCGTTGGATTTCACTACCGGGACAATGGGGGTGCCGTAGTCGGAATAATCGACGACTCGTCGCCGAGCTCGCGCTCGACGCGCTCGCGGCTGGCACGGCGCAGCTAGCGGCGGCGGCGGCGCGGGCCGTGCGCGCACATGAACCGGTTCGTTATCAGACAGCTATAGACCGCTTACAGGTACCTAGTTAATCACGAAGGGTGAAGCCAGGCGAGCGTAATTTTTCGAGTTGTGAGTCACGTAATTTCGATCGCGTAATTTCTGCCTTTACAAAAGTCCAACTCATTTTGCGTCGCCGTGTGAACAAAACAGTAGTTTTGTATGAAACAGAATGCAGTAGAAACTACGCGACTCACAACTCAAAAAATTACGGACGTATGCCTTCACTCTCAAAACACCATAAAACTCATTGCATTTGGCTCACAAATTGATCGTTCGAGATTGAATTAGGGTTTATTTGTAAACTTTTCAAATCCCGCATTAATCATCCCCCTAAACATTAATTACGTAGGTTAGGTTAGGTTACGTTAGATGTTTAAGATACCCTAAAAAATGGTTTCAGCAGACAAAAGCGTTCGATGAAATGAAATTTGATGGAATGGTACATTCGATGAAATGATAAACACCCCATTTATAGTTCCTGTAGCGGCACCTGTCGGCCGCATGCGCCTGGTGCGCCGTGCCGCAGCGCCACCGGCGCGCCCCCGCGCCCGGCCGCTGCCCCAGGCCCGCGCCCTGCTCGCGGCGGCGCCCCGCTCCCGCGCGCGTAGTGCAAGCCCTCGCTTGCCTCTCCAATTCTGGACTCTGTCCCCCTTGACGCTGCTCCCGTAGTGCCGTTCACCTCTGCGTGTTTTTCTGTAGCTTCCAGAGTCAATGCCGGTTCCTCCGCCTCTTTGTATTTTATTTTCTTCGTCGGAAAACTTGTAAATCGCATAGGTCGTACTCGAGGCGCGACACAATCTGGTCCCTCAAGTTATCTTCTAGCGTCGAGCACGTAGCACAGTCCCCGAAGCTACACGTAGCGGCTAGTGTTTAAGGGCCTCGCCGCGACTCACCAGCACGCTGTCAATGCTGTCATCGCTGCCTGAACACATGACGCTCGGCGATCTCCGACCGCTGTGGTTCCAGATGTTCCGTCACCAGTATCACTAAATCACGGTTGTCCTCGGGAAAACTAGGTGCGCACAAATTACTTTACAATATGTACGTACGTGGCCTCCCCGACAACGGTAATTAACATGGGCACTCCAATTTCCCCATAGGCTGGCTGAAAGGCTTAATTGTCTTAGTCTAGATGACAACAACACTTTATGAACTAGTGCATAAAATGCGAATTTATGGAGCCTATACCCAGCATAATGAAGGACTTTACGAGCATTGTGCAATGATTGACGAAATCTCCCGGATTTTAATAATCTTTACGTAACGATTTTTCATTTTGCGTAATCCCGTGTCCTTATTTCTGTAAAGACTAAAAACTTATTTTAACGTTGTGCATTTTTGATATTTTGGAATGGTTAGGGAATAATTTTTGCGTGAATTGCTTTAATTATCAGTATAAAAGTACTATTTATGTGGTAGAATACAATATTTATTTATTGCGCTATCGTACACAAACATGACAATTTATATTACATTAAAAAGTTTATCTCTCAGAAAAATCAACTTTCATCCATAATTTCGACGACTTTTTCACCATCATTATTACCAGAACCACCATCGCCAATATCTAAAACTGATACGATCGGTTTATGATAGCTGAAGTAAGAAACGAACAGTTTTGATTCGAACCTATTTAAATGTCTAATAAAGACCGCATCAATAGTAGTTTTGTATTTCGTTGTGCCAAGATTGCGATCATTAGACATAGTTAAACCAAATTAATTATTTAAAAAAAAACAATTAATAGTTGATTTTTATCGTCTGCAAAGTTTATGTTGAAATCTCCACTCAAAATAATTGGCAATTCATCAAAGCTTTATCCTTTTTTTTTGTAGCATTGCAGATGCGTCATGAGAATAAATGAATAAATGTTCATTAAAGATTTAAATGATATTAAAATTTATGATAGCTGAAGTAAGAAACGAACAGTTTTGATTTTTGAAGACCGCATCAATAGTAGTTTTGTATTTCGTTGTGCTAAGATTGCGATCATTAGACATAGTTAAACCAAATTAATTATTTAAAAAAACAATTAATAGTTGATTTTTATCGTCTGCAAAGTTCATGTTGAAATCTCCACTCAAAATAATTGGCAATTCATCAAAGCTTTATCCTTTTTTTTGTAGCATTGCAGATGCGTCATGAGAATAAATGAATAAATTTTCATTTAAGATTTAAATGATATTAAAATTTATGATAGCTGAAGTAAGAAACGAACAGTTTTGATTTTTAACATAAACACACACGAACACTCGCGCAAGCGCCCTGCGCCACCTAAACGAAGCAGCAGGCGCAAGCATACTCGCCGCGCCGTAGAAAAAGAGGGGGATACTTCCTCTCCTACGCCGCGCCAGCTGTCTACTTTCCATCCGTCTTACGAATTTTCGATCAGGTCACGTGTCCTGACGCGAGTTTAACATTTTTTACCCATTACAAATAAAGTGTACCACGCCGCTAAGGAAGTTACACTTCAAAAATATTTGAGTTTCAGTTCTAAGTATGGGAAACCCCAACTTTTTTATTTTTTTCTATTTTTGTGTGAAAATTTTAATGCGGTTCACAGAATACATCTACTTACCAAATTTCAACAGTACAGTTCTTAGTTTCGGAATAAAATGTCTGTGACATACGGACGCACAGA